>CM054114.1:99913205-99997897 GCA_028673005.1 Tanypteryx hageni | reverse complement strand
CGTGTCTACGGCGAAGGATTTCCATTCTGAAAATTTTAAACTCGAGCCTTGATAGCATCATAGTGCAATCGATCTCGGCGATATGAACGCAGACAACGTAAAGGACTCTTAATCAAATATCGTTAAAAGTCGTTAAAGGTTTATCCGATTCTTCTATTAACCCTTTCAGTCCATTTTTTTAATTAAAAAGGCTTTCGAGCGATAATTATTTCTTTATTAACTCGAATCTTACATGACTATATGACGTTCATTAATTTTTGTAAATTGGTTTATATTTTCAGTCTGTACATGATCATGTACATTCCGTACCATAGGTTGTAATAAGAAGTTATAACCCAAAATACGCATACATTAGCGCCAAAAGTCTCTAAAATGCTAACAATTACGATTAAATTCGAAAAATGGCTAGCAAAAACAATACACATATACATGATCATGTACAATCGGTCGGAAGGATTAATTGATCATTGCCATCGATTTAAAAAAAATTCAAATTTGATATCAAATAAACCGTTGGAACCAATATTTTAACGATTTATCATAGTTTTCAGTTAACATTTGATAAGTAAAATATATTTTTGTTTCGTGAAATGTAACTCGTCATCCAGTCGTCTAAAGCTTCTTCATAGGTCGATTATGTGCGCCGCCAACGTGGACGGGATCCAAATTCTGAACCTTCCAAACATAAAATAAAGTTTAAAAGTACGTGGCAGCGTTTAAAATCGGCCGACGTTCATAGCAGCCTCTTCTGCGCGCTGAAATTTACTGGAAATATTTCGCCAAATTTTCGTATAGTTTCGATTCCTGAATCAAGGGGAAATTTTCAGCGAAGGAATTCAGCAATTGAAACTCGCCGCCACTAAAAGCGGTTTCGGACTAACAAGTAATGCGAGTTTAACTTTCAAAAATGACAGCATAAATGCAATATGCGAATGAAATTGCGTCAAATGACGATTTGCTAGCGGTTTAAACTCGTTTCTTGCTTTCCCTATTAATAATACTGGAAAATATTTTCTCTGAAGAACTCCACAAATGTCGAAGGTCAAGAATGACCGCGAATCGCCAAAACCTGTACTGTAGCAATTTTTTTTGGAAATAACGACAAAATTTTAATAATTTTGTGCGAGATTTAACTGTCGCACGCGCCCGTGTTTTAGTGATTCGAGAAAAACCCATCGACCGCCAAAATCGATTTGACATCGAGAAATCTCTCGGAACGTCATTACATTCGTGAGTATCCACAAAATATTTCCACCGAGGGGGAAACGTAACTTTCAAATATAAAATTCCTGGAGGACTAAATGACCCTTGGTAGACCAGGGAGGCGCTGCCTCGTAGAGCGGAAGAGAGAGAAGGCAAAGATAAGACTATGGGAGTGAAGGCTGGATCCGACGTAACTCACGCAGCGAAGCCATAGGTTGCGAGGGTTAGAGAGGATACGGGAGCTGGTATGACACGGATTGGGAAGAGAGGATAGGGTAAAAATGTGTGTTATGCGAAGAGGTTTTTTGGGGGTAAAAAGGCAAGGGCGGAAGGGGTTGAGAGGGATGCAAGAAGCCTTGACGGTGTAACACGATAGTGGCGCCGCCCACTGCAGGAGGAAGCTTGGAGGTTTCCTTCCGTTCCCCTCCGGTAAACGAAAAAGCTAAGGTTCTCCTTCGGGTCGGAAGTCGACGCGAGACAGGTCGTCGGAAGAGAGCACCACCGTCGTGTACTCCACCCACTACGCATGTCAATAGATGGCAGCAGGATAGACCGAGTTTATCGCCAGGGATCGAATCGAATGTTCGATTTTAAGAAGATAAAGTATATTTTTCTAATAACTTTTCGAGACTGTCGCCGCCTAAAAGGAACATGTATACCGAAAAATATACCGATGAGTAATTCTATTCTTATCTTACTGATTTACCGTTATATTGCGTTTTATGCTATGGATAATGGCCTCTCTCCATTGTCTCCGTCAACGATTTTGTCGGAGAGCGACTCGCTTTCTCCACCTGCCCCTATCCTCTTATTCTCTGATCCCATTGATCCCTCCATTTAAGTCCTTATTGGCCATTTTCCAAAACCTCGGACACTATCCGTAAAAAAAAACCTTCCGTTCTTTTTCCGTAGAAACATAAATTTCCGGTTTCTACGAAATATGACCTAAACCAAGATCCTCAGGTTGAATTCCCTTTGATTCCCTAAGTGCATTAGAACACATAAAGCATCATGCTGGCTAACCATAGAGCGAGGTTATGCAACGTTGCTCATCTTATGGAAATCCACGAAGTGAAAAATCTTCGATTGAGATTGTTCCTCGTGAAAATTGTTTAATTTCCTCTGTGCAATAATGAAATATTCGTTTTATTTGAATGCCCATTTAAAACTTCAGAAGATTCTTTTGTAAAAACTACTAGTAGCGACATGAAGATTGAAATTTAGGGCGATTTATGTGTCAACATCACAAATTTCGCAAAATATGACTCAGGTGACTCTACCGTCCGGAAGATTTATTTTATCAAAAACCATCAGTCGCAATGGAAATTAATAATACAACTCGAAAACGCAATAACTCTCGCAATAACTCTCTCGCATTAAGGGTTCAGGATACAGGAAGTCATTTTCATCCGTCATAAATATAATACACAACAAGGGAGGCGACATCATTAAAGAAATTCGCCACCCGCCTTTTTCGAAGAGATGAACGAAAACTTGGAATCGACATTACTTTTTCGCGAGAGTAATTCTTCGCGTCGCATCACCTCGAGAAACTCGACAAGCGAAGGGGAGTTTTGTTTGCAATGAAATCTCGTCTCGAATTAGAGTCATTACTACCGAGGTTTATTTCCCCTAAAACGCGCACCCAAAAAGAAACTGCGAGCATTAGAAGAAATACTTTTGGGGTCCTACGAGTTCGCTTGCATGCGTTATAATTAGGAAATATATTATTCGGGTTTAAAAATAAAATCTCAGTTGTGTGGTAGTTATCGGATTTTTAAATTTTGAAACAAATCGAGTGAAATCGGGTTTTAATGAATTCGAACAAAATCGGGTTTAATAGAAATACAATTTTAACCAGTACACGTTATATTATACACGTTAATATACAAAGTGTCCGGTGACTTTATGTCATAACTTCGGAATCTTATTCCTTAAGCGATTTTGAGTAAAAAATGTCATAAGAACATTCGTCCGATTCTCATTTGTTACAGAGCTACGGGCAATTGAAATTATCTCGTACTTTGATTTGTACAACTTAATGGCTGAAAAATGCATTGTTTAAATAATTATTCGTATACATTAATTGTTGAAAAATGGACAATTTAAATAATCATTCGTTTACATTGATACTTAATCCATTGTTACAACAATTGTACAAAATGGCCGTCTTCAGCTTGGATACACAATCTGGCCCGTTTGAGTAGGGAACGTGAAACAGCACGAAGAATTGCAGCGTTATTAACGCGCCTCGCAGCATCAAAAATTAGCTGAATAAGTTCTTCTTTCGTGCTCACTTTGGCTTCATACGCAATGTTTTTCATTTGCTCCCACACATGAAAATCCAACGGACTGAGATCCGGAAACCTCGGTGGCCAATCCTGCGCACCGCCACGACCGATCTATCGGTTTAGGGAACTTCTTGTTAAGATACAGCGTACCGTTCCTACTAAAATGGGGGGGGGGGGTTCCCCGTCATACTGTAGTACATCTGAAGTCGTGTTTGCAGAGAAATGTCTTCTGAGAGACCCGGCATTTCATTTTCCAAAACATCAGCATAAATGGCACCTGTCAGACGTGGCGGGAAGAAGTACGGTGCAACCAGCTGGTTCCCAATGACACCACACCACACGTTCACAGAAAAACGGAGTTGGAAGTAGCTTTGAACTGTTCAGTGAGAATTTTCGCGAGCCCATAAATGGTAGTTTCTCGTGTTGTTTATTCCATCACGAGTAAACTGTGCCTTGTCCGTGAACAAGATGTAACGGTTCAGGCGGGGGTGTGCATTTAACCAACGGCAGAATTTCAACCGAATGGCCATATCCCCGGGTTGAAGATCCCGAACTTGCTGGATATGGTATGGATAAAGTCCATATCGTGTAATGTTTGCCAGACTCTCATTCGCGGAACGTTGAGGCTCGTGCACTAAACGTGGACTTCGCTGAACCATTTGAATAATGTTTTCCTCCTCAACCACATTAACTTGTACTGGACGTTCAGCTCTCAAAGACACGGAAAGAGCCATTTTCTCGTAAATGTCGGTGAACTTCAATGAAAGTACGTCGATCTGGTGTTCTTCTTTGTGGAAATCGTCGTCAATATTCGTAAACGGCAGAAACGGAGTTTTCATCGCAAAACCCGTACACGAAGTACATATCCGCATACTCTTAATTTGAAAATGTAAACGGCATTATTGAAAGCTAATGATACCACACGTGTCACAGCGCATTACACTGAACGCTAGCTTACGTTCTACTGACATGCTGCCTGCGAGCTTGCAAATTACGTCCACGTCTGTTGTGCAAGCGTCATGCTTCTCACTGTTTTAACAATGGATTAAGTATCAATGTAAACGGATGATTAATTAAATAATACATTTTTCAACAATTAAAATGTACACGAATAATTATTTAAACAATGCATTTTTCAGCCATTAAGTTGTACAAATCAAAGGACGAGATAATTTCAATTGCCCGTAGCTCTGTAACAAATGAGAATCGGACCCATGTTCATATGACATTTTTTACTCAAAATCACTTAAGGAATAAGATCCCGAAGTTATGACATAAATTCACCGGACACCCTGTATATTTGGGCTTGAATTGATTACACATGTAAACTGGTAACACAACAATGTCTGAAAGTGTCGTTGATTGTCACCGCTATTCAATCAGCCTTAAAAACTGCGAAGAATGCGATGTTGATGTCGTGTGGGGTGCAAATGAAATTCCTTATCTGTGATAATATCATGAAACGATAAAGTTTTATGTCTTGCAGGAACTTTTCGTCCGTCCTCTTCTCCGTGAGATGTAACGTCCGCACGAATTAATTAATTCTCCATTTCTGTATGTAACTCTGCGTTTTGAAATAGTTGTAATTAACTGATAAAACTTGAGATTTTAAATAAATTACAACCAAATCATCAAATGTAGACGTGAGCTGAAATTGTAAAGCGTTCGCATATTAAAATCGTGTCCGAAAGTTCGAAGCACCTGGTTTAGCATTCTCGGGTTTATTCGGATTTCACCCGAATTTAAAAAAATCGAATCGGGTGGTAAAAAACGGGCAAAATCGGGTTTATCCCTTAAAATATATTTCCTAAATATAATCGTTAATTTTCTGCCTCCCAAAGTGAAATCTGACGAGGATAGCGTATGCAGTGATCATTTTCTGTTAGCATATGTATATCTTTTTAATTGCAGCCGATCGAATATCTTCGAACAAAATCCTTATAAGGAATAAAGGCGCAGAGCATAAAATATTCCTTAAATCTAACGGAATCGATTGTTCCATTCCAAACTTTCCACTCTAAATACCAGGTATGTGTGGATTATTTGAAATGATGGAACAGGAACACATCTCAAACACATTCCGGAAGAACGTGCATGTGATTTTCGTAAATCGTGTAACCATGTGTACATGACATCCGCCAACCTTCTACCAATCAATAACTATACACTTGCAATCCGCAATTAAATTCATTTTTAACCTAAAATTATAATAATTTCCTGCACTTTTGGTTTATCCGCTACGGCGATGAAATCGATCGCTTTGGTAAATAACGTAATTTCATGATTTACCAAGAGAGGCTATCGTTACATTTAAGCCTTGAAGACATGTTGACCCGAGCTCATTTATTCCCACCAAGATCCGTTTAAAACATCGACGACACAGCTTATTTTAGAACGGCAAAATCAACGAAAAAATAAATCTTTTAACAACACTCATATACTGGAAAGCCCCTGGATTATAGACATTACTGTGAGGTGGTTAAACAAAAAAGCCCGTTTGCCTAAAATTATCATTTTTGTTCACGAATGTCACGTGCTTGAGAGATGTACTCCCGGTACATACATGTGACGAATGCTGACTTTTAAAAGATCGTTCAATAGTCAACTGAGAAGTCATACGGAGAAGAGATTATGAGGGTGAAATGGGATGCAGATACCCTAAGCAAATGAGCTCACAAAGGACTGGCTTAAGCCAAAGGATGAACTCGAACCGGGTAGAGCGGAAAGAGGCTTAAAAATCGCGGTGCGGTCGTCCTAGCGGCCGTATCACTAACTTAAGTTAGACAATAAACCAAATGAAACTCGCGTTCCGTCGCTAGGCGGCCATTTTGCTAGGACCCGTTCGGGACAGCGGATCACTCTTGAAGCACGCGCCATTTCGTGCCTTTAATGCATAGACGATATACAAGATCATGCGTACGACATGCCTGAGTTATGAATCATATTATCCGAAAAAAAGATCTATACGAATACACGCAGGAATCCGAATCACTAAACAAAAGAATTCCTTTTCCCATTGTTCCATGAAACGTTCATTAAATTCTCAGCGAGTGCATGCATATATATTTGGCATACTAAATCGGATCAAATAAGCAACAAAACAAGAACGAAGTGCGTCAACGTACTGAAGATAAAAAGAACAAACGACGCCCTTTTCTTTGAATCTATCTTTCCATGATATCAATTCAAATATCCGTTTAAAAACAGGGAGACTTTACGTATGAGTTGGCGCGGTGCTCCGGCAAAAGGCAGGTGTAAGGAATAAAGTTCTTATCGAGACGATTTATAGGCTGTAATCATTTTTATGTCTCTACGGTTACCACACTCCCCTCGGCGTTGTGCAACATCGCGCGCTAATGGAACAGCAAGCGAATGCCAAGCGCCGAAGAACTTCGTTCAACAGTATTATTCTCATAATTTACGCGTTTGTCACACACAGATAGTCAGTCGATAAAGAAGTCGAGCAAATGCCATCAAAACGTCAACACAATCATTACAAAAGATCTTGGGAAATCGAAGATGATGTAAAACTAATATTTTGAAGTCTTCAAATAATTTATTCGAATCACATGTGCAATGATATTCTTACGTTTCACTGCTCTTTGTAAATAATTATAAATGTAATTAAACGTACATCTTGAGTTAGGACCGTTGAAATCATATCTCTCGAACAAGTAATCGAAGTTGTATAATCCGAATCTTTCACATCTCGTACTTTTGTGTTTTCTTCCGAAGTTAAAATGCGGGAGTTTATATTGTACGTACATGCGCAAACGGAGAAAGTACAATACGTAAAAAATAGCCTTCCAAGCATTTATGTAAAAAATAGCTTCCACTTCACAGCAGGCCGAACAATATAAACAGGCGTGGTACACGCATATAGCCTTGGAAAGGTCCAAGCGGAGTTCGCAACTGCTTTCATCCCATCTTCATCCCCCCTCCTCCTTTCCTCCCTCCCATCCCACACCTACATATCTCCATTCTCCTCTCCCTCCCTCTCTCCTCTCCAACGTCCCCTCGTCCACTACTATGCTTTAGGGTACAGCACCGCACAATCACATCTCCCACGCCGCGCGATTAAAGGCCTCTCCCTACTCCTCTCTTTTTCTGCCCGTCCCTCTCAGAGATAGATAGATAGATAGATAGATAGATAGAGAGAGGGAGATAGAGAGAGAAAGGGAAGTAGAGAGAGAAAGAGGGAGGGAGAGAGAGAAAGAGGGAGAGAGAGAAAGAGGGAGAGGGAGAGGGAGGGAGAGGGAGAGAGAGGGAGAGAGAGAGAGAGGGAGAGAGAGAGAGAGGAGGGAGAGAGAGAGAGAGAGGAGGGAGAGAGAGAGAGAGAGAGGAGGGGGAGAGAGAGAGGAGGGGGAGAGAGAGAGAGAGAGGAGGGGGAGAGAGAGAGAGAGGAGGGGGAGAGAGAGAGAGGAGGGGGAGAGAGAGAGAGAGAGGAGGGAGAGAGGGGAGAGAGAGAGAGAGGAGGGAGAGAGAGGAGGGAGAGAGAGGAGGGAGAGAGAGGAGGGAGAGAGAGGAGGGAGAGAGAGGAGGGAGAGGAGAGGAGGGAGAGAGAGGAGGGAGAGAGAGAGAGAGAGAGAGAGGGAGAGAGAGAGAGAGAGGGATGTCCACTAATGTATTCCCCTCCCTCGCACCATTCCTCTCCTCTTTCCCCTTTACCCACTTTCCTGCGCCAATACAAGCGGTCGCAGTTTCATGCCTACGCTGTCCCACAGCCTCTCTCTCTCGATTTCTTCGCATTCATTCTCCACTCTCCGGAGACGGGAAGATCCCATGCGGTCAACCAAGGCGACAGAAGATTAAAGCGGGATTTCAAGACTCAGCCATTCATTCTCCAAAGAGGAGAGGTTTGGGAAATACTCCCAAATTTTCAAGCTTTCTTTTTACGCACACGAGCACGTGTAGGCTTTCCCATATTTGTGTGTGTGTGTGTGTGTGCAGTCCTCTTACTAGAACAAAAGTCTCAAGCTCACGTTGGTGCGCGGGCAGCATGAAGGCCCTCCACCGAACCCGCGGGCCACATTAAGGCACCGTACCAAGTCCACGGGCCGCATACTTTCCCATTTCTCACACCGATTCATATTCTTCGGACATTCACTCATCCCTTCCACAAGAAACCGCCCCGATATTTTTTCCAAAAAATTAAAATTTGAAAGTAGCTCCCGCGTTATATTCGAGTACTAGTGATTTTTAAATATCGTAAAATCGTGTTTCGAAAAATCACCGTACATTCTGAGAGTCTGTTTACGAGATAGAAGATACATGCTACATTGTAGACACATTAGGCATACGTTATATTGTACTTGAAAAGCATCCGAGGCGAGAATAGATCGAGTTCAATCAGCAAAATAGTCGTAGCTAAATAGGTGTTGTTAAAATCCACCAGAAATGAGAAATCAATCGTAACTGTTATGCTTGTAGAAGTGCTTTTAATTTTCCGGTTTTTTCACAATCCCGGGATTCAAAATTACGAATCCCGGGAATATCCCGGGATTCCAATAAACAATTTAAAAACCATTTAAAAAGAAATAAAAATAAGGCTAGCAATTGCTTGTTTATGACCCATGGTTGATATAAAAACTTTTAAAATTTATAAAAAGGAAGAATAAAATAAAAATAGTGTTACAACTTTTTTTATGAACAAGTGAATCTTATTAAGCAATTTTACTCTAGATTTAGGATTTTTTATCAATTCATTCGGGTTATATAATGTTTTAGTAGAAAATTACTCCATTTTATTAATTTGACTGGAGATCCCGAGGACCAACCGCCTCCTAAGAGGCGAAGGTAATGGGGATAGAGGAATCCCTTAAGAGGCGCTGAAAGAAGAAAGACTCGTCCCACTGCAGAAATTCCCACAGGAGAAATGCTGCAGAAATACCCTCCTCGCCGAAGAAGACGAGGGTTGCGATTCAACAATCCTCGTATCAGACAAAAAGCTTACATATTGATGTTTATACTAGTGCTTGTGTTTCCCGGTTTTTAATCGATCCCGGAACTCTGAGAAGTTCGAAGAAATTTCTTAAAATCATTAACAAATATGGGTTATGCGGATAAAATAAAAAATAATTGAAATTAGCATTTATTTATCGACCTGAAATTCGCTTATTATAATGTCTTCACACTACGATCGCACAGTGATGAGCATATTTTGGTTATGAAAAGACCGGCTGCAGTCGTGAGAATAACCTGAACTTTGATACCCAAAACAATTTGTCATAACATGCTCAATTTGGGAGACAATCTGTATAATTGTCAACTCACCCTATATAATCATGCAGTCGACGCGCTTGAAATGCGCTAATTTTTTTATCCCAACGACAAATGGAAAGATAAATTAGCGTGGATTTAGTTGAAAGTGGAATCACCCGAGCGATCAATATTTCCTACTTAAGAGAGACTATTCAGCAATTACCACGCTCGATCACAGTGAAGGTAAACACACGCTAATCATGAAAATCCTACCAAATCGATCTTATCTCTCGGCGCGGTTTTTCCTCGCTCAGCTCTACCTGTTATATCCTAGGCATTTATCTTCATTTTCTCATACCAACTCTTTCTTATAAAAACATCCACATCCTTTTTATCTCCCTACTGCTTCGCCTCTTTCTCGTCATCCTCCTTTCTTTGCCTTCTTTGAAAAAACCGTTTATTCACCCATGTTTTCCCTCTCTCCCGCATCTGTCTAACTGAACTCCACCTTAATTGATCTACAAAGAATTAAAGTGATACAAGAATAAATTGCGCTCGTGTTGCGGAAAAGAAGAAGGGGTCTGGACCATTGAAATGCCTTCCATTGTTGTCCGCCACTAACGCTTCATTACGTCAATCGCCATTGAAATGGTTCCCCGCTCAAGGCTGATCGTAGAAAAGGTACTCTTTTCAAGCCTCGGACGAAACTAAATTTCGCCGTCGAATCTCCCCGCGGAAATTTGCATCTCCCGAAAACAAGATTAGAGAGTTTTTGTGGAAAAAGGGCAATCGATCCCAATAAGGAGTTGAATTGGAGAACGAAGAATCCCTCTCGAGCTAATTGCAGGAGAAAGGGCGAAAAGGAAGACGAGAGAAAGAGAGAAACGGATAATCAGACCTCGATAGTTCAGAATTTTTTCCCCAAATAAAAAAAGATTAAAAAATCCCTCGACCATTTTCCCATAGCAGAAAAAAAAAGACGAGCGCAGAGCGACGAGAGCGCCCTCCTCCGCACACTGCGGTGGCGCGGGTCATTTCCAACGCACTCGGACAATGTCTAGTCGCGCGGTTGGGAGGAAATAGCGAGTTAAGGCTCGTTCAAGCCGTGGATGGAGGAAGGAGGTGGATGAAAGGAGAGAGGGAGGGAAGGAGGGAGAGTGGGAGGGGCGAATGAAAACCGGTGTCCGGAGCAATCCCATCAAATGGAGGTGGTGGAAGTGAGAGAAGGAGGAAGGGTGGAAGGAAAGGGCGTGTAGAGGGAAGGGGGGAGAGAGAGGGAAAGGAAAGACAGAGGGGAAAGAAGCAGAGTGAATGGAAAGGAAGGAAACAGAGGGAATAGAGGAAAGGAGAGACGGAGGACAGATGGAGGAACAGATGGAGAGAATAGATAAAATGAGAGGGGATGGAAAGCGAACGGCAAGAAAGAGGAAGGGGAAAACAGGCAGAAGGGAGAAGAGGAGACAGGGGCCACAAAATTATTTCGGATGCCAAAAAATAAAATCATCACGAATAATGAAATTTATCAGGGTCTTTTAGGAAATGCGATTTTATAAAAATCAATAATAGTTACATAAAATGGATAAATTTGTATATTAAAAATTCTTATACTTACTATTTTTAATTCAACGAGGGCCTCATGACAATTGAAAGTTCTGATCTAGAGAGAGGGAGAAAGAGATAGGGTGGAATGGGAAGAGGGGGCGAGAGGGAGGGAGTATATGAAGACAGGGTTGAGGAGGATGGAGTGTAGCTAGGATACAGAGGGAGAACAAACGCGCCGGCGAATGAGGAAGTGATCTCGAGGGTCAGAATTCGCGAAAAAATGGATGGGTGAGGGAGGATACGCACGTGTACACGCACCCCTCTTCCCCACCAATCTAGCCACCAAGGCACCAGAAATACGCGAGAGTGGTCAGTTATGGCGACCGCGAGCAATTTCGATTGGAAACGTAATGGCTGCAGTCCGGAGGAAATAATAATAGGAAAATATTCTCCGAATGGCCGTTCTGAAAATTCCTACGCTCTCTCATTCTCACTCTCTATTTTCTCCCTACCTTCCCCTAAACCCAACTTTAGACGGTCACGTGACGTGGAGCGCGGATACACAAGAGAGAGAGAGAGAGAGAGGGGGAGGTCTTAAAATAAAGGGGAGAGACAGTGGAAAACCGTATGGGAGGGGAGGACGATGAGGTGGGCGAATATTCTTTCTTTTCCCGTCCCGCGGACGGTTCCGGAGGTATCTTGGAATGAAGCCCGACATTCTTGAGGGCACCCGCCTTGGCGATATTCAGGTGCTCTTAAAAAAGTCTTTCCTGGCGGTATTAACAACTCTAGAAGAAGGGTTAACCGATCCCTGGCCTATAAATCGACAACAAAGGCGTCGAGAGACGTGAGTACAGATACATTTATAATGGGATCTATGACACAACCAAAAGAGATTTCAAAGTGAAATGGCAAGTGGGGGAAGAGACAAGGTATTGCAGAAAAACAGCATTACTTCACAAGATTAAAATAGAATAAATAAAGAAGAATCCGTGGCAATCAATGGCGCCATACTTAAAACAAAATGTTTCGAATATTATAAGCTAAACGCAAAAGAAACATGGCCAAACGTGGAAAACACGAACCAGTTGAAAGATGTAGACCCAAACAGATTCGGAAGCGCTGTAATAAATTAAAGAAATACGGATTCTTAAAGTTCCTAACCAAATAATTTTTATTAAAAAAATAGGAAATCTATCCGCTGAAAAAGAGATATTATTACAAAATTGAACAGAAACGCCGTGAGCGAAATTCCGTGTTCAAGTTACATTTTGGTAAGATTTCTACCAAATTAGCAACATAAATAACGGCCGAGCTCCATTGGACACCAGGAAAACGAATGCTAAGAAAACTGCCTCAAACTTTAGGCCAACGAAGACTCTAATGCAGTGGTTCTTAACATCCTTTTGTCCGCAACACTCAATTTTCAGTTTTGCGTCACCCCGTTTACGGTTGCATCTCCTTAGAGTCACATTTAAGGATAAATTGGGCTCTCTCTATCGCACAAAGATAAATATTTACGTATTTAAAGATTTAGGGGCGCGTATTCTCCCGATTATAGTTATTTTCATAAGTAGGAGTACGACAAACTGTGAATGTATAAAATATTGGCGTCATCCCTCAGTAACTCTCACGTTACCGTGGGGTGTGATGTGACTCCGGTTGAGAGCCACTGTCTATTGGCATGTTGCTTCGAAAATGAACGATTAAAAACTTTAGATCGCGTCCTTTATGGAACGCACCGAAAAGGGATAAATCAACACAGAAAACGACCAATGAAACCGTGGTGTGTATGTATGTCAAGAGCAACTCTGCGAGATTTCTTAAGACGGCGTCCTTCGCGCTGTTGTTAAGTCCCACGCGTGACTATGAATCTTAAAATTGACACAGCTTCCCGCACGTAGGAGTTTCTAATTTCGGAAGGAGACGCAGCGAGACAATCGAGACGACCTCTTCAACATTTTAAGTCGACAAGTGACGAAACGACGGCAATGCCGCAAGTGGTCCGGTCACGAAAGAAAAAAATATTTTCACTGGTTATTTAATTGAGAAATTTTCTCTCCAATCTCCATATAAAGTTCCGGAAAACCATAAACACATTACCGCACCAAAGCAGCCGTCATCAATGGCGATTCTCCGATATCAGATTCTAAGAATCACCACTGATGATGGCTGCTTTGTAATCGAAAGACGCATTTGTTTTTCTCAATCTTTTTACGGTTGACGGAAAGGAAAATTTTCAATTAGATTTAAGCTATAAATTATTTTTTCGAATCAATTATTATTTAACTAAATCGTTTAATTCACCTCAGAAGTGGAACTACGGAATTCTTACAGTGGCCATACATATATAACATGATCTATCAGGAACTCAAAAGCAATGCATTAAAAGTTTTAATCCAATATGATTTAAACATGTTAGTTCTGTGAGCGCGACCTCATGCATTTATAACTTATTTAAACAAATGACGCGTTGCTTCTGCTAAAAACGAAAAGATAACGCGAAAAGTAATCTTAAAGGAATTCCTTGTCTCTTGATCAGGCATCAATAGAAACACTTCCTTGTGTAGGGAACAAAAAATAAATAAATATCTAATGTTACATAATGGCTTTAGGCTGTCTCCAGCTATAATAAAAATCGCCCATTCTCGAACGTTGTTAATGAATTTTCACTCTATCAGGGTAACTAATGGTACGACTTTCCCGGCGATAAGACGGCGCGAGTCGCAGAAGGTTAAAAAATAACGGCGAAAGAATTGTCTTTGAGGGACTCAATTTTGTCCAATATTCGTACGCATATACTCTCTGCTTATTCCCCCTTTTCATCTCCCCCCCCCTCTCCCTTGCTAACCTTTCCCCTGCAATCCTCGCGTTTTGTCAGGCGTGTCTTCCTTTCTCTCTCCTCTCTTTATTCCTATCTCCCTCCACTCAATATTCTCATCTTGCACCACACTTCAACTCACTTTGGCCAAGTTTTCCTTGGCCGTCTCTCTCTATTCTCCTTATCCCTTTTCATATCTAACCAACTTTTTCCACATCTACAAGTGCAGCACACAGTCGAACCGCCAGGCGCTCGCGACGAAAGCTCGACGCCCCATCAAAAGCAAAGGCACGCTATAATAAAGAGTGAAATTAGAAAACAAAAATTTTTATTTGTTTTCTGATTCGGACATGATTAAATGATGAATATTATCGCAGCGGTTGTTCAGTGCATACGAGAGTATAAAAAACGCTTTGAAGCTAACTGACATGAAGAGGCTCCCTTTCATGGGGAAAACCAAACCTATCTAGTAGACGTTTTCAAATGCTGTCATTAATGCCGAGTTTTCCGTGTAATGACGGATACATCCAAAATAGGGTGATAAAATATTACGGCTATCAAAATAATCGTTTATAAAGGACTCAAAACTCATACAGGCCAAGGGCGGTTAGTTTCGAACGTACTTGCACGTAAAATAATGATCTAAAATGCAAATGTTTCTGCGAAATGTTAACTTGCCATTGAGGATGCCGCGTTGTGTGTGAAGGACAATATATGGACTTATTTTGGTAGAGAAATCTTACTAAATTTCAGCAAATCAACATTAGCATATTAGATCACATAATAAACAAACAATTTCAAGAGAAATGTTACAAGTACAGAAAACTAAAATTTTAAAATGAACTATTAAAAAGTCTATCGAGCGAGAGCGAGCGAGAGATAAGGCAATTAAATAAAAGTTTCTATTCCTTGAAATTCAATATTTACCTTTTCAAAAACTTTTACTAACGTTAAACGGTAAAAATATTATATAATATTTATATCCAAAAACGATTAACGTCTGAGAAAGATATAATAATAATTTAGGTTGAATTAAAGTTTCACCAAAATGGGTCAATCGAACATTTTAAGCAGTATATCAGTTTTTGTAACAAGAAACTTCATCTACATATGGATAGTACGGGTAAAAAAAACGGCTACGCCGTATTTTATTGATGAAAATATACATGGGGCTGTATTATATAACGAACAAAAAAAGATTCGCTCGCCACTTTTACGCTCGAAAAAATCAATCGAGAAACAAAAAATATTAGGAAAATATAACAAAAATACTCACACACTTCATCTGTGGACTTCGTATGAGGTTTTGTTTCACTCTAGCAAAGCGCAATATTAAAAAAAGAACAACGAGCGAAGCAACCTTTTTTCCCTTCGCTATATACCTGGAACTAGCAAAAAGGGAATCAATCGAACACTGTAAATCAACACACTCCCTCACAACGAAGTCTTTTTCTGCTTCCAACGGAGAGCCGAAGTTCCAAAAAAAAACTAACTTTTCGGTTCAACCGAGAGGGAGAAATCCTAAGAAAGAATGCGGACAACTCCCAACCGTTGCAAATGGCGTCCTCAAACTGCAGCCGGAGGAGGAAAAAGAGATAGAAAAATGAGAGAAGGTGAGGCAAGGAGGAGGAATGGAGGGGAGGAGATAGGGATGGAGGAGATAGGGACGGAGGAGAAGGAGACGGAAGGATGTAGTACTTAAAAGTTAAATATTCAGAGAGAAGGGAAGACGCGAGAAGATCCTCGTGGCGAGATAATTTTGGAGAGATTTATACGTCTTTGACGTGAGGAGGCGCCTTTCGCAAGCAGTCTTATCAATGGGGAGGGGAGGGAGACAGAGAGTGGAGGAGAGAGAGGGAAAGAGTGGAGGAGAGAGAGGGAAAGAGTGGAGGAGAGAGAAATAGAGAGGGAGGGAGAGAGAGAGAGTGAGGGGAGGAGAGAAGGAGAAAGGGGAGGAGAGAAGGAGAAAGGGGAGGAGAGAAGGAGAAAGGGGAGGAGAGAAGGAGAAAGGGGAGGAGAGAAGAAGGCTTCGGGATTAATTGTGGTGCCATCGTGACGTACTAGACTTCGCCGGGACAATAATTCTGCCTCGTGCGGAATGACTACCCTTACCTCCATTTCTCCCTTCTTCCTTTTCTCCCATCCTCTCTCCATTATCTCCCCTCTCCCTCCCTCCGATTTCTCCTCTCCCTTTCTTTCTTCTCCCCATTTCTCACGAAATTACTTGCTACCGAAGTCCTTTTTAACGATTCCGACATTTAGGTACGTTTTCGCGGTTA
The DNA here is from genome assembly GCA_028673005.1 of Tanypteryx hageni. Lineage (NCBI taxonomy): Eukaryota > Metazoa > Arthropoda > Insecta > Odonata > Petaluridae > Tanypteryx > Tanypteryx hageni. The sequence continues at coordinate 99,981,560 of CM054114.1, read as the reverse complement.
AAGCTTAACTCCGCAGATTGAGATTTCCGAGTTTAAAAAAATCGTGAAATTGGCCCTCGGAACACACGAGCGCGTATAACACTTAAACACGTTAATTGGAAAAGGATTTTTTGCGCTTTACTTCTGGAAAAGACGCAGCGGCCGAATGTAAAAAACAAAAAACAAGTGACACGCGAAAATGAAGGCAGAGCTTCGCGGGAGGAAAAAAAAAACGCGACGAACCCACAAAAGAATTTCGCGTTAGCTCGCTTAAATGTTCTATTTGCGCTTTTCATTGCTTCGCGAAGCCGCTTGCGAAACGCGGAGGTAATTAAGAACGTTACAAAAAAGCAGTACGTGGACAATGGAGCGCATTCGCAGTTCATCCAAAACAAAAAAATACAAAATGTGGATGCGTTATTCTTCTGTTTAGAGTACCACAGAAGCGAAGTAAATTGGCTCTGCAGAGAAATGAAACATTATGAAAACAATTAATTTAATATTCACAAAAACATCGCCGCTAACGACATGTTTTTGAGTATGGAAAAAACGGATCAGTACTCATTTCCCTCACGGGATATAGCAATTCCAGTCGACTAAAGTCAATCGCAGTGTGGTATCACCTAGACTAAAAGACAGCTGTCGAGGAACAGAATAATGCGTATGAACAAACACGATCAAATCGATCGCTATTTTTCCCTCTAATATTATAAATATATTATAATTTTCAAAGAATGGCCGTCATTTGCGATTAATAAAAATTAGCTTTAAACATGAGCTTAAGTAAGCGAACCTCTCCATCTGTCGTTGGTTAGGGAACGTTTTTTTTAATGTTCTCATCGCTCATAAAAACAAGTTTTACCGGGATTGTGGGACCGCGAGTTCTCGCGGGACGCATTGCAAGTCCGCCTCCCTCCTCCAGCGTTTAAAGCCCCGCTCGAGATTTCGTGTATAAGGGCATGCACTTGATGACCCCAAAGGGCACGAACATGCAGTTATGAGGTACGAGAGAGAGAGAGAGAGAGAGAGGGAGGCACTCACCTCCCTCCCTCTCTCTCTGAGAAATGCGCGCGCACTTCTTTAAGGTCAAGGAAGCGAATGAGGGGAGAGAGGGAGAAGGGGGAGAGAGAGAGAGAGAGAGAATAAAATGAAGAATTTCTGCTTGCATCCTTCCAGCAAATGGAATAAAATACCATCACGACATCGAGGGATAAGACTGAGAAAATCCTCTTCCATTTCTTAAATCCTCACGAATAAAAAAACAAGCTTTTTAAAAAAACAAACTGCCGTCCGCTTGAGACGAAGTGCGTCGGAAATCATTTCTCGATGCCAAGCGCTATAACGATGAGCCACGGAATACGGCAGGATTATACGAGTTGACTTTAATGAAGCAAAAAACGCCTCTTCTCGGATTAATTACGCGACGAAAAAAAAAACGCAAAAATTCTGCGACTAAATTGCGGATTGAGCTCGCGAGGATTTCTTGCACCGGTACGGCATCACTTCTGGACGCAATAATGCATGCATTTATCTCCGGAGAGATGTTTAAGATTAAAAAAACAACAACAACGATCTAAAATAATGTAAAGGGGCAGCCTGTAGCCTCTAGTTTTCGATAAAAATCGATTCGGACGTATTTACAGCAGAGCAGGTGCTTCACCTAATCGAGCGGCTACGCGCCATTTCACCCCTAGCAGGAATGCAGCTAAAGAATAGCGCTGAAAAAGTATGTATGCAGTAGATAAATTCTATCTTCGTCCTTTTCAAAGTCAGGGCACTTAAAAAGTGCACGTCGTCGTCATGCGTCCGTCATCACTCTCGCTTCAACTAACGCGAGGAGTGGATGCCTCTATCCAGCGCTGAGGCTCCTAAGTGGCAGCACCAGTATTGTATGCGGCCCCAGGTTTTGGAGCGATGTGGATCCTCTTCGGTCCTACGTCCTCCTATGCTTAAGAGGAGGCAAGTCCTCAGTCTCTCCAGTGGAGGAGTTCGGACGCTTGTGCCTGTCCCACGCTCACCAGTGCATCATCCGCCCAGCTACGAAGGTCAGCTCCGCGTCGATTCTCTGCATTCGAGTTCCAGAACGAGTGCTTGCTGTTCAGGTCGCCACCACAGAGAGTAGGGTCCTCCGTACTGAAGACGATGTCTAGATCTTCACGAAGCAGAGTCCGGGACGGTCGCTAGTAACAAGAGATGACGCGCAGCTGCCCTCTCCCTGTGCAGAGGATGGCCGCAGCCTCCAAATTCCGGAGTCTGTCGAGGGGAAGCTCCGATGCCTCAAATGCAGTCGAAACCAGAATTGCAGTTCCACCAGCAGCTTTGCAACCGGGGACGAGGTGCCGATCCTTGCGGAAGACCTAGAAGCCTGGCATCTTCCAGCGGTTCGACTCCTGGTGGTGAGTTTCTTGAATAAGAACAACGGCAATGTCCTGTCGCTTCAGGAAGCTCAGCAGCTCAGGAGTCTTGCTGCGAATGTCACCATCTGCGTTCCAGGAGGCGACTGCGAGTCGACTTTCGCCGTTTAGGGGTGAGCGCGGAGCTGCGCCAGTATGCCGTTTAGAGCTGTCGACTGCTGCTGGATTTGCTGCTGCAAGGCCAGGGTAGCCGCTGTAAGGGACTGTAGCGCCTCAAGGAGGCCGGAGGGCAGTCCCTGATCAGACGATGCCTGCTGGCCATCGTCGAACGTTTGCGCTGTCCGTCTCTCTTGACGCCGCATCCTGAGTGGGACACGGAGTTTCTCTTCCGTCTCGCGACGGACGGGTTTGGTTGCCGGTAGAGAAGGGAAGCCCAGAGCAGTCGCAGGGGCAGGCGGAAGTTCAAGCCGAAGTCTCGGTGTCGGCTTCTGCGCAGCGGGAGGTCTTTTCGCGTTCCCACGTCCCCAGGCGTTCTGAACTCCAAGGGAGGGATGTGGGGTCTTAGTAGCAGGATGTTAGGCGGTGCGGAGACCTTCGTTCTCTTTCTTCCTTCCCAGAAACTTGGAGAGTTCGCCCTGGTAAGTGACGTAGGACTTATCTGGGGAGTGTCACGCCGGTAGAGACGAATCCGCACTCGGACATTCCCCAAGTATCTATCAGCGTAGAGCTTCGCTGGCGTCCATTCAGGCGTAGAAGCGATGGTCGCTACGAAGAGTGGCGCCGAAGTCTTGGTGCCGCGGAGATTCCGGACCTTTCGGACCGCCATTCCCGCTGCGTCGATATAATCGTTTATGTCCTGTGGGTCATCTGTTGCCTCAAAACCACGGATGACGTAGGATGTCAGCTTCTCAGTCCCGTAACTCCAGGAGGAGATCTGTCCTTGGGAGGAGAGCAGCTCATCCCGCACGCGATTGTAGTCCTCCATGTTAGCCAGCTACACCCTTACAGTCTTGAGTTTCCGGCAGAGGTTGAGGACGAAGGATTGGTCAGCAACTAATCCGCGAATTATGGCCCGGAGGGCCTTCAGCGAGCAGACGTCGTAGACGATGAGACTTGGCTTGTTGGGAGGCTTCTTCGTCGGATGAACCGCTGTCGTGTCCATGGCCTCAGCATTAGTGGAAGCAACGGACGGAGCAGGTACGGCTGCAGGTGCAGCAGCTTGCATCAGTGGAGCAAATCGATTGCAACGTTAGGTGTGGCCTCTAGTTCCGCCATACGCTGCTTCCTCAGTGCTAACTCATCAGCAGTGAGGAAGGCAGCTGAGCTCTGACGAGGATCGTTGGGGTGTATAGATTGGCCAATTTAGCTGACGCGTGTGCGTGCGCTATCTCCAGATGAGGAGTTTGCAGATGCGCCGTCATATTTGCTGCCCTGAGAAGGGCTTACCTCCATACTCTCCACGGAAGCCGATTTATGGCCCTGAAAAGGTCTGTTTGTCGGCTCCATTGAGGTTGGACGCAATGTGGCGCCGTATTGACCGGTGGAATGGTCGGAACCAAGGGCAGATGATGGAACTGGCGTCGTCTTCTCCTCACCCCGTGTGCCGGTTGCCTTCCCCATGGGGAAGAGGTTTATACCCGTTACTCCAGGGAGTAGAGCGGGCGAACCCTTTTGCTGAGTCGTCGTCACCTTTATGCTCAAAATAGCCGATAGTAGAACAATGGAGCGCAGTACGACAAAAGAGATTGTTACCTTATCGGATGGTCAAAAAAGTGCACGTGTTCACATATACACTTGAATCGTCGCGGTAACCAAATCCATTCCGAGACAGCAGCGGGATAACGAATGCACGAAACGTGATTACGAAATAACCTATGGAGTAACCTCACGCACGGGATTATAAATGTGCACCCTCGGCTTATTTTTTCCGAAAAAAACCGATGAAAGTTTCAACGGAAAAAATACACCTCTGGAAACAAAACGTTCCGGAATTTCCACCGAGGCGTTCACGACATAACCTCGCCCAAATGATTAAAAAATATTCACGGCCAATTAGTTTAGGTCGCAAGAGTGCGTACGTTATTGAGAAAGAGAGAGAGAATGTTTGTGTGTATGTGAGAGAGAGAGAGAGACAATTGCCCTTGAAAAAATATTATATACACTTTCCTCGAGAAAAAATAAAATCCCGAAAAAACACGCACGCACACACTTTAGTGCGCTGCCTGAGAGACGTGAGAAGAAGGGGTTTTCGCGGGGAATGGGGACGGAGGCGCATCCCCTCTCTTTCTCTCACCCCTTTCTGTCTCCACCTCCCCTTCTGTCTCTCTCCCATCTGTCTCTCTCCCTTATGTCTCTCCCTTGTCTATCTACCTTCTGCGTCTCCCCCTTGTCTATCTACCTTCTGTCTCTCTCCCTTCTGTCTCTCTCCCATCTATCTCTCTCCCATTTCTCTCTACCTTCTTTGTCTCTCCATTCTATCTCTCTCCCCTTTCTCTCTCCCTTATCTCTCTCCCTTATATCTCTCTCCCCTTTCTCTCTCACTTATATGTCTCTCCCTTCTATCTCCCTTCGGTCTCTCTACCTTCTGTCTCTCTCCCTTCTCCCTCTCTCCATTCTATCTCTCTCCTTTCTATCTCCCTTCTGTTTCTCTCCCTTCTATCTCGTTTCCCTTTATCTCACCCCTTTCTGTCTCCGCCTCCCTTTCTGTCTCTCTCCCATCTGTCTCTCCCCCTTCTGTCTCTCTCCCTTCTACCTCTCTCTCCATTCTATCTCTCTCCCCTTTCTCTCTTCCTTATATCTCTCTTCCTTATCTCTCTCTCTTCTATCTCTCTCCCTTCTATCTCTCTCCCTTATATCTCTCTCCTCTTTCTCTCTCCCCCTCCTCTTCTGTCTCCCCCCGCCCCGTTTCCCCGGCACCCAAAGCGAACCTTTCACATCATAACTTGACTGCCTTTTACACCGATGAACGTTTGACATTTGAGACTTTCACGGAGGAAGCGAAAGAGAGAGAGAGAATGTGATAAAGGGAGAGGCAGCGAGAGGATGTGCGAGGGAGGGAGGTGAAAATGGGAGGGAACTGCGAGGATAGGAGTGGGAGAAATAGGAAAAGTGGAGAAAATGCAGAGGCGAGGAACAACAAGGAGGAATAGAAGAATAGGAAGAGAGGAATTGTTAGAGGGGTAGAGTAAGAAGGATAAGAAGAGAGGAAATGACAAGAGGGGGAAGAGGAAAATAGGAAAAGAGGAATAGGAATATATGAAGATAGAGGAAGAGGTGGAGGACTAAGGAAATATAAAAGGCGGGGAGTGGAAGGGGAAAAGGGTGGAAAGAGAGAGAGAGAGACAAAGAGGGTGAGGAAGGGAAAGAGAGAGAGATGGAGGGAGTCCCAGGGCTTACTCCCATTCCCACTATCTTTCTCTCTCTCCCTCTCTACATATATCTATCTCTCTCCTTCACATATTCCCTCTTTCTCCTACAAGCGGACCTACCCGTCGCTCTGCAGACTCCGCTTATCGATCCTACCGTGGAGAGGAAGAGAGGGAAGGAGGGAGTGAGGGAGAGAGGGAGACAGGGAAGGAGGGAGGGAGCGAAGGAGGGAGGGAATGAGGGAGGGAGCGAAGGAGGGAGGTAATGAGGGAGGGAGGGAAGGAGGGAGGAAAGGAGGGAGGCGAGAGGAGAGGAGGGAGGGCGAGAGGAAAGGAGGGAGGGCGAGAGGAAAGGAGGGAGGGCGAGAGGAAAGGGGGGGAAGGCGAGAGGGAAGGAGGGAGTGGAAGAGAGGGAGAGAGAGAGGGAGAGAGAGAGAGGGAGAGAGAGAGAGGGAGAGAGAGAGGGAGAGAGAGAGGGAGTGGAAGAGAGGAAGGGAGAGAGGGAGGGAGAGAGGGAGGGTGAGAGGGAGGGAGAGAGGGAGGGAGAGAGGGAGGGAGAGAGGGAGGGAGAGAGGGAGGGAGAGAGGGAGGGTGAGAGGGAGGGAGAGAGGGAGGGAGAGAGGGAGGGAGGGAGGGAGGGAGAGAGGGAGGGAGAGAGGGAGGGAGGGAGGGAGGGAGAGAGGGAGGGAGAGAGGGAGGGAGAGAGGGAGGGAGAGAGGGAGGGAGAGAGGGAGGGAGAGAGGGAGGGAGAGAGGGAGGGAGAGAGGGAGGGAGAGAGGGAGGGAGAGAGGGAGGGAGAGAGGGAGGGAGAGAGGGAGGGAGAGAGGGAGGGAGAGAGGGAGGGAGTGGAGAGGGAGGGAGTGGAGAGGGAGGGGAGAGTGAAGGAGGGAGTGGAAAGGAGAGAGGGAGGGGGAGAGGGAGGGAGAGAGGGAGGGGGAGAGGGAGGGAGAGAGGGAGGGAGAGAGGGAGGGGAGAGTGAAGGAGGGAGTGGAAAGGAGAGAGGGAGGGGGAGAGGGAGGGAGAGAGGGAGTGGAGAGGGATGGAGAGAGGGAGGAGAGAGTGAAGGAGGGAGTGGAAAGGAGAGAGGGATGGGGAGGGAGAGAGGGTGGGAGAGAGGAAAGGTGAGAGAATAGGTGAGAGGGAGAGCAGAGGGCGCGGAGGGAGGACGAGGAGGATGGCGAAGGAGTGGCGGGGGCGTGGAGGAGGGGGTATATCCGTATGGGTTCCCTCTCAGCCCCTGGGCCACCTTAAACTCTCGCTCCCGACCCGCCTGCCTCCACCTCCGCCGTCGTCGCGACTCATTCCGCGCCCCATCGGGGACCACGCCCTAAGAGGAGCGCCCGTGAAGTGCCGCCACGCCACATCCTCCTTCCGCCACTCCATTCTTTCCGTTTTATTTCGCTAGGAATATGCAGGAGAATAACACCGGCTGACAACAGCGCCACCTCCGCCGAACTAAACCTTATCCGCGCACCCTGGCGACCCCTCTACCCCAACCTTCCACTTCCAGACGTCCGACCCAACCCACTACCGTCCCTAACCCCTTACTACCTACGGTGAACCTCCTTCTCCATCCTACACAACCCCTAAAATGAGAGATAACCCTCCCCGTTTCCTTTCCTTCCCCTGCCCCCGCGAAAAAGTTTTTTTTACCGGGGGCAGAGCAGAGTTGAGAATGGAAATGGTTCTTTTTTCTCCTGCATGCATATGGAAACGAGACGAATAAAGCGCCGCAGTTGGCATGGATGGGTATTTAAAAAAAACATTTCTGAAAGGATAATGTCCGTGGCAATTGGGTAACCTGGGGAGGAGGAACATCTACGCATTTTGGTCAGTTTTATTATCTTTTTTTTAAACGTGGACAGACTGATTAGTTATCGATTGAAAGGGACTTTAAGCTGAAAGACGGAAGAGTTGAAAAAAAAACGATATTTCAATTATTAATCGGGTTGCACCGCAACTATTTCTTTTAATAGGGATAGTTTCATAAAATGGCTGGAAAATTGAATTTGGACGCCTGACGTTATATTGAATTTCCGATTTACGAGAAGACTTTATGAGATATGTATTAATTTAGAATACTCAGCCGTAATTAAAAAACGCGTTGATGAAAAAATGGCGAACGATCGAACATTTATAGGAAGTACTCTTATATGTGATATAATTAAATAATCTATTTGATTTAAATTGTTTTTAGAATCATTTAGTAAAGTTATTCAATTATATAATTTAGATTGACGACTTCTCCGTAGTCAGCTGTTACGAGAATAAATTCGATACTTATTACAGTGTCAGATAATTATCTATTCAAAAAGTACGTTGACGATTGCACCACATTTGAAGTAGTTTTATAATTAATATTGAGACAAATTAGCGCTTACAAATGAAGAATGAATAGAATATAATTTTTGGAATTTGCAACAGAATGACCGAAATCGACAGCAAAAAATTCGTTCATAAAAATTTTCACTGCATCTGAGCGAGGCATATTTCAAGTTCCCTCTCATATAGACTTATTAAAAAAACACTTTCCGGGCAAACGAACAATTTGACCCACTTACGACCCGTCTAAATGTCAAATTCACGTTTACGTTTCAATTTCTGCCGTGCGTGCGCACGTCGTGCCAACTGGCGGATCAATTCAACATTATCATGGACTTTTTTACATTCGCACTTTCGCTTGTATGTATTAAAACGAATGGAAATTACGACAGGCAGTACCCTTTTATGACTCGTAATATCCCAGTTCATGTACTCCAAATGAAAGGGGAACGCGACAAGCCGAAGAATAATTTGTAGTTCACTCCGTCATCCATTACGACTAAAGCGAGCGAGATTACATTTTTTTACGGAAACATAAGTCGACATAAATTTAGACCCGAGTATACCACTCCTTTTCCGACAACGGCAAACTGTGGAAAAATGCATTCATGAATGCATCATACTGCTGCATACGTACGCCTACGCGATTGCAGGGGCGAGAGAGAGAGAGGGGAAGGCCCTTTCCACCTGGCCCCATTCCTTAGACACAAAGAATGCGATCGCAATTTACCGTGCTGCGCGCAATGCATGCCGGGAGCATGGAGGGTCGGGGAGGAAGGGGCGAGGAGGAAGGAATGAGAAGAGAGAGCTGCAAGAACGAGTTGACGATCTCGAAAAATAGTCAGGTCAACAACATAGCCGTTGTCACCGGTGATGCACGCTCCCTTTAAGACGAGGGCAAAAGGAATGAGAATACAGAAAGTTAAATCGGGCGCATTTAACCGGGAAAGAGGCGACGATATATTATTCTAGAATAAAAAGGTCGAAGAGAGAGAGAATTAGATCGAAGTTTACATTTATTTTTTTATTTCCTTAAATATTTACGCTCCGTGGCCGCATGCAACTTTGGCCGAAATGAAAAAAGACTCCGCAACACAAATCTAGAGCGTTTGAAAATGTCATCTTCATCTCCTGGAAGAAAGCGTCGCTCCCATGTCGGAATTTATGTTTCAATAATTCCTCCATACGCCCAGTGATTTATTTTCCGTGACCATAATTTTCAGCAAGGAGAACAACAATGCAAATACGTTCGTCGTAATCATGAGAAGCTCGACATTTGGATACACGTGAAAACAAATTAGAACGTTAAATAGTTGTTAAAGAGAGAAAAACATCTCGCGGAGCGACTTATAGAGTTTAGAGTAGAAGAATATTTTGATTTCCGGAGAAAAAAATTCGGATAAAATGAAAATCTTGTAGGATGTGTTCGAATAGGCAGTTAGTGTTTTTTGTGCCATCCAGAAGAAGATAGGCGTTGTTAAAATGGTTACAAATTTGCGTAAACAATGAAGAATGCGCGAACGCAAATTCATAGATGAAAGACATTCTTCCCGATGAGTTGTTATTTTTGAAGTTTATTTATATTTAGATAGGAAAGGTGGTTTCGTAGGTCTCTTAAATCCTGAAAGAGAGAAAACTAGAGCAACTTAAAGCGCAAACTATTAAACACCTATCATCTAACCGATAAATTTCACTAGCAACGGATATCCACTGATGACGGCTCCTTTGTGGCCAAAATGCGCATCAGGTTTCCTCCGCTTTCTTTTGCGAATATTGGAGTTATCTAATATATTAAATGTAATAGGGATATAAGGTGAGTCGATAATCTTTTTTTGTTAATCTAACAGCTTAATCGAGTTAACTGCAGAAACAATCCGAGTAAAACCTGATAAAGATTAAATCAACACGTCGCAGCGCGTCGCCACGGAGCCCCTCTACATTTTGGCCACTTTTACGTGGAACGAGGAATTTCACCGTTGGATACCTGCCTTGCGGAGATGAACTTCCAAAAATTTGCAAAAATTCAAAATTTAGGTTTCCAGGTATTTGTTCAAAAAAGAAAACAAAACACGGCCGCTTTTCTTCTCTAGGTAAGCGACACCAAGCACCGTTTATTGACAAAAAAGCCATTGAAAAATGACGATTTGCTCATTAGGATGTATTTTTTTTTAGCATATGAGGAGCTCGTCTCAAATAAGACCGAATCGACCGATGTGTACGGAGTAGCGAAGGAGAATAGAGCTCTCCGTTTTTTTCTATTCTGCGACGCGATTAGCTTTCTAGCGTCCAAACCTCCCGATGAAAAAACAAAATAGAGGGAAGGAGTGGGAGGCAGCAGGCATTCAGGAAACCAAGGGCCCCTTGCCTTGAAGATCTGCAGTCGAGCAGGCACCACACGCACTTAGAACACACGCTAAGAGAAAGAGACAAGAAGGAGAAAGCAAGTGAAGGTAAAAGAGATAGGCGCCAGGGACCCTCGTAACAGACACCAGAGATATAGGAGGGAGTGGGAAAAGAAGGATGGTTAAAAGAAAAGGTGATTCTAGAAACCAAAGGTCGAGTAGCCATTAGTCTAGAGAGTGAAGTAAGAGGAGGAAGTGCTCTATGCAAGCGTAGAAGGGTCGAGTAAATGGGGAGAGAGGAAAAGAAGAAAAAACGAAGGAAAGAAGGAGCAATAGAAGAGAATAGGAAGAGGCGAGAGAGAAAAGATAGGGTGGAGAAAGGAGAGGGAAAGGAGAGAGAGAGGAGGGAAAGGAGATAGAGAGGAGGGAAAGGAGATAAGGAAGGTAATAGAGGAGGGGGAAGGTGATAGGGGAAGGGGAGGATATAGGGGAGGGGGAGGATATAGGGGAGGGAGAGGAGATGGGGAGGGAGAGGAGATAGGGGAGGGAGAGGAGATAGGGGAGGGAGAGGAGATAGAGAGGAGGTAAAGGAGATAGGGGAAGGAGAGGAGATAGGGAAGAGAGAGGAGATAGGGGAGGGAGAGGAGATAAGGGGGGAAGAGGAGATAGGGGAGAAAGAGGAGAGAGAATGCTATGAGAGAAAGTATAGAAAGAACTTTTCATTGACTCGCTAAACAAACCAGAGATGACACATTTTTTAAAAAGAAAGAAAAAGACCGAAGACCGAAAGAAAGTGGACGGGTCATTGACCTTATGTTTGTGTCAACTGGTTACAACTGGACACACCAATGATTTCAAAGCACGTAAAAGAATCTCTAGCTCATTGAAATCTATCTCCCTCAAACGGGGTGAACTTATCTCCATCACTAAATAGTCACACAAACATATCAGAAATTAATTTAAAGGTTTAGGATTAAAATTATCACATTTTTTTGCCGAAAGAAGCCCATGCGCAAATTCAACTTTATCCGCCATAGCTAAGCTTATTATATCTTTTATCGTTTTATTAGCATTAAATAACTTCCACGGTACCTCTGAAATGTGTTAAATATAACTTGATGATGCATAGGGAAGTTTCTGGGTCATTTTTTCTTCCTCGGGAGTTGATCTTCTTACCTATTAAACCATTGGGATGAAATTAACCGAACTAAAGTACCGTGGAGAAGCATGAAAAAGACATATTTTCCTAAGTTTATTGGAGAAGATAACTAAAAAGATCTCAAGTAACCCTTAGCTGAAATAGGAAGTTTAAAAATTATCTACATTAATTAAAAATATTAAATTGTTAAATAAATTATGGACAAGGCTTTTTAATCATCGTCATCAACTACTCTTAAGAGGCTATACATACGCTGATGTTTACTTTACACATAACGGTTCAAAATTTTCCGTATGGCACATATTCTTGGAGCACTTACAAGGGCTGAAATTCTGTAAACACAAATTACCGTAATTTTTGACCCCTAAAGATATAACATCTCGGGAAAGGGGGCCGGGTTCCCGGGGAATTTCTTTTTTGTATTCTATTAACACAAGAACAATTATTTATCTCTTTAAATTTCTTTTTTATAATGACTAGAATAAAGATTTGAGCTAAAAATGTACGCGCCTTTGCGGGAAAATAATAAATTAAACTTTTACTGCTAACAGAATCCAAATACGTCCAAATTATCCCAAAACTTGTTTTAAATTCCAAAAAATCGTCAATTTTTCGGATTTTTGAAAGGTGAATTAATTTTTATAACATTCACGGCAAATCAACGAACACTACGGTATTAGGTCAGAGCTAGGCAATAGAATTAACAAGAGCAGTTGTTTTCAATTTCTGTTTAAAACTCAACATAAGAAGTGCCAGAAATTCATGGACTGAAACGATCATACGAATCCTAAGCAGGCAGCTTAAAGTTGGGAATAATTTTGAAACGAGAAAATAGCAGAATTGTTTCTCGTTTCAAAATTATTCCCATAAGAAGTACCGATAAAAATTAAAGTGACAGTCATTCATTTTGAAAAACTTAACGAATTGAATGAAGGGGTACTCTCCCCTTAGAGTATTCAGTTTCCTGTATAGCATTTTTCCTAGCATTTATGCTAGCAAATATGCGACCGTGTCATACGGGCTTAAGAGCAACTTTTTACATAAGTCAAGACCACAGTAAAACACAGCTAGATTCGTCCATTATGAATACTCTTCGTGGAAATTTTATTTAAAATTATGTGGCGAAATTTTTTAAAGAACATGACCAAAGCCCTATAGCCCGAAAGACTGGGGGGAAATGGACGCAAGAACCTACATCTACATCTACATTATACCCTGCAAGTCACCTTTTTGGTGGATGGCAGGGGGTGCAGTGCACCAAGGGTCCATAGTTTTCCTAAGTTATCTTTTTCTATTATGGTCTCTTATCGTCCTAGGGAAAAACGATCCTCTATATCGCTCCGTTCTACAGTCGATCTCGCGAATCTTATCCTCACTGTCCTGCCTTCCGAGATACGTCGGGCTTCTGATAAGTCCTACTACCTCATTCGCTAGTCCTTCCGACATAAATTTTTCCAGTAGTTTAATTCTAGCCTGCAGCCTACGTTCCTCTAACGATGTCCATTTCAGATTTTCTATTAATGATGTTACGCTTTGTTTACTATCGTAATTCCTCTTTACAAATCTAGCTGCCCTGCGCTGAACCTTTTCTAACTCGTTAGTGAGTCCCTTTTCGTAAGGATCCCACACAGCTGAAGCATATTCGACCTGCGGTCGAACCAAGGATAAATAACATATTTCTTTCACTTTTTCGGAGCTATTTCGAACTATTCTCCCTATAAAGGCCAGCTTTTTGTTAGCGGCACCTATCAATCGGCGAATGTGGGTGTCCCACGAGAGATCACGATGGATCGTGACTCCGAGGTATTTAATCGAGTCTGAAACTGGGATCTCTACTCCGTCCAACGAATAATTATTATTCAACGAGATACTCTTGGTTCTCCAGAAGTTGATGACACAGCTTTTCTTTTGGTTTATCTCTAACCTAAGAACTGTCGTTAAGAAATAAGGGATAAAGACACGACGGGAAAGGCCATTCACCACGCAGACGGTCGCGCGCGTTGAGCGTGTTAAGTTAAGTTAAGTTAAGTGTTGAGCGGCGAAAATAATAAGCAGGTCGATGCAGTGTTCCTTGATTTTAGAAAAGCTTTTGACAAGGTTCCCCACCGTAAGTTGTTATTAAAATTGGGAAATCTTGGCGTTAATGTTAAAGTCATTAACTGGGTTCGCGCTTTCCTTTGGAATAGAAAACAAAAAGTAGTCATCGATGGTAAGTCCTCGAGTGTGGCAGATGTAGTCTCTGGAGTGCCGCAGGGTAGTGTGATCGGACCTATGCTTTTCTTGCTTTATATAAACGACATCAGCTCAGTTGTAAAAAGTAATATCAGGCTTTTTGCGGATGACACCGTAGTCTATAGAGAAATTAGTGGTCCTAGCGACCATCGTCAGCTTCAGGATGATCTGGATGCGTTATCTGTTTGGTGCAAGGAATGGCAGCTAGAAATCAATCAGAAAAAGAGTAACGTTCTAAACTTTTGGAAATCTAGAAGCCCATCGTCCGTGTTTACCTACTCGATAGATGGTGAGATCATTCCTGTTTCGGAATCCGTGAAATACCTCGGGGTAACCTTGAATCGTGACCTGTCTTGGGACACCCACATAAGACGAGTGATAGGTGCGGCAAATAAGAAGTTGGCTTTTGTGCGTAGGATAGTCAGGAAAAGCACGGAAAAGGTGAGAGAATCCTGTTATTTATCGTTGGTTAGACCGCAAATGGAATACGCAGCAGCGGTTTGGGATCCATATCAGAGGGGACTCATAAAGGATTTAGAAAAAATACAGCGGCGAGCAGCTAGATTCGTGAAAAAGAATTACGATAAAAAACAGAGCGTTACTTTACTCATTGATGAGTTGAGTTGGCCATCGTTGAAAGATCGTAGATTACAGGCGAGACTTAAACTTCTAGATAAATATAGGTCGGAGATATTCGTAAATGAAATGAAGGATATTATTCGACAACCAACGTATATCGGACGGAGGGATAATGACGACAAGATTCGCGAAATAGATAGTAGGACGGAGAGGTATAAGGAGTCCTTTTTCCCTAGGACAATACGTGACCACAATAGATAACAGTGAATAATAATTAGTTAGGAACTTGGTGCGCGGCACCCCCTGCCATCCACCGTCAAGGTGACTTGCAGGGTAATATGTAGATGTAGATGTAGATGTAGAAACGCAAAAAATGGCGCATTTGTGGGACTTCCTTAAAAACTGCGCCTGGAGGAAAACGAAGAGGTAATCTCGAAGTAATCACACACCGTTCTAGGGCAAAAAACAGGTTAGACTTGAGAGGAATTTTACGCTTAGCAGAGGAGAAAAGAAAGGGAAGTTGAGGGAGGCGCGGAAAGAGTCGCGGGACGAGAAAAAAAATAAATGCACCACGTGTTCGGAGCCTTCGCACGGTTCGAAACGCAGGTCCCCAGCAGGGCAGGCCGACCCACTCCGACGGCTCTCCTATTTTCGTTTTGGCACGATATTCCTTCTGGGCAGAAGGCTTTAAGTCCACTCCATGCAGACGCCGGCGACTCCGAGGGGAGTTTATTATTAGAAAGCAATCCCCACCACCTCCACCACCAAAGGCGTGTGTAGTGTCCCCGGACCACATTCCACGAGAGCGGAGCCACGGTAAAAAGGGTCCCTCCCACCGAACCCTCGTTCTCCCTTCCCTTCGAAGGAAGGCGCGTGGGAACCTATTCCCTAATGGCTTAGCGAGGAAGGAAGATAGAGAGAGAGAGAGAGGGACCAACGTCACATCCGACATCCGAATAGACGTCATAGGTGAGCAATCTTCCCTTCTCTCATCGTGACGTACCAAGTCTAAGAGTGCCGCGGTTTTGTGTTGTGCAGGGGAAGAGGGAAAAGAGGAGCAGGGGAAGAGGGAGAAGAGAAGCAGGGGAAGAGGGAGAAGAGGAGCAGCGAAAGATGTATATAACAGGCCGGACTGTGATGCACGCATCACGTGGACCTCAAAAACGGCTGGCCTTGCGAACCAATTCATCCGGGCAACTCCCACGACGGATCATCATCATCCATCCCTACCGGGGGACGGGGCTAGGGAGAAGGGGTGCAGAAAAGGGTTGCAGAGGAGGGGTGCAGAAGGGTTGCAGAAGGAGCGCAGAAGGGGCGCAGAAGGGGCGCAGAAGGGGCGCAGAAGGGGCGCAGAAGGGGGTGCAGAAGGGGCGCAGAAGAGGGAAAGTGTGAGAGGCTGGCGCTACAGCTTTCTATCTCTTGATATTCCAATTATCCCTCATCCTTCGTTTCTCCTGTCCTGTTTCTTCGCCAATAAAATTACGGTTTCACTAGTGTGGGTGCCTTTCATCGCACAATACATAATATCTTCAGCATTTTCACTCAGTTCAGGGGAAAAAAAGCGACTCAAGATAAACAAATGAAGTATGTGATTGCTGAAATTCCCTCTCTCCGCATAATAAGACGATAGCTTTTGACTTGCGACGTTGAAACCATATAACGAGGACTAGTTTACGCCTTCTGGATGCCCCTGAAATTAAAAACTGAGACTCATCGAAAAAGAATTAAAAGTCCCAAATTTCGTTTCGCTGGTCAACACAACATGCATGTATATTACGTTGTTTCCTCCATCGCCATTGAGATCGTTTAACCCGGCCAGAATATCTTCTCCTTCGAGCGCCACTCCCTTGAGTTCGAGTTGTCTCGGCGGGAGTCAGATGATTTCGCTTCCCCTACCATGGTCCTCCCGCACTGGAAAAATACGGACGGCGGCGCTTTATCACGCCCTAACCCTTCTAGCTTAATCCCCTCTCCACTCACAACGACATTATATATATATATATATATATATATATATATATATATATATATATATATATAATACATCAACTACCTCTTCATTCTTTTTCCTCACTAATTATTTTCATTTGCGATAGGTATCGGTAATGTTTATGTATTTATTGTTTGTGTAATTCTATTATAGTTTTACTGTTACTGATATGACTGCATTTTATTATTATTATTTTTTGTTTTTGTCATCGTGTTTCATCCCATCTATATTTCGTTTATATTTTGTTGATCGATCAGCTTTAATTGGCCTCGAGTTATATACCTATCGTTTAGGAATAATTTAAAAAAAATAAAAGTAATATGTAGTTGCTTTCTTTCCAGCTTCTTCCCCGCCGAGTGCCAGGTTACTCATTCCTTGCTCACGCCACGTGCGTGCCAAGCTAAACTAGAAAAGCTGATTGTGAGATGTAGGAGAAGAGGGGTCGATGGTCATCACGTGCGTAATCGCGCGAGGAGAGAGTGAGGGAGGAGAGAGAGTGAGGGAGGAGAGAGAAAGAGAAAAGCTATACATCTATTTCTCTAAGCGCCGTCCAATAAGCGAAGATTCGAAGAGCGGTTCGCATAGACAAAAATAAAACGGCTTAAATGCACGAGACCGCATGACCGAGGTACGCCGCCAGGATCTTGTTTTGTAAGGTTTCGGCGAGAGGGGAGGGAGGAGGGTGGGGGGGAGAGGTGGGTGGACAAGGGGGAAGGAGGGGGGAGTTGGGAGGAGGGAGGGGAAGGAGAGGTGGGGAGAGGAGGGAAGGGAGAGGACGGGAGGGTGAGGACGGGAGGAGAGAGAGGACGGGATGAGGGAGAGGACGGGATGAGGGAGAGGACGGGAGGAGGGAGAGGACGGGAGGAGGGAGGCGAACGATGCAGGTGCAACGCGCGAAATTTGAGGGAATAGGTCACAAGGTCGCGGAGGAGGTTTATTTAGGGGTTTAGTGATGGGGAGGGAGAAGCCCATGAGACGACCGGATATGTAGGATTAAATAACGAGCGGTGATTCTGTCTATTCTGCCATTTGCCGTTGGAAGGGAGGAAGAGCTCCACCTATAACAGGAATGAACCAACTAAACTACTAAGATGATATTCTCTAGTCGTCTCTGGGATAAATCGTCATCTTGAGTAGATGGGTCAGCGCAATCTATCGCGATGATCTTTCTTTCTGGTGATATCTTGTCTAAATAAAGGAGCGCATTCCGATGTAAAAATATGTACCATTTTATTTAATAAATGTGTTCCTACAAAATGATGCACATAGGGAATTGTAGAAAGGATGTAATGTTGAAAGTGTTTTGACTACTGAAAGAGATTAAGCTCGATACTAGTATAAGGTGCGCATGTTATATTTTTGGATCTTCGAACTACAAAAGACACATTATAACGGTTAATTATTAGCCTATTTACTCTTTGCAAACAAAAATGTCAAGTATGTTACCGTTTTTTAACCCTCTGGCTATGAAAAAAATTACGAAATTTTTCCAATTCCTACTGGGGCTAAAAAAGTTCAAAATCATTAACTAAATGAAAGAATATTCCGCAATTTTAGTTTAGCAATCATATTTAAGACTCTTTATTTGTGCGGAATTACCGACAAGTCAGTTTGACGTATAATTCAAAAGTTAACATATTTTCACTCGGCCGCTAATTACCACAGCATGAAGAGCATTAGGGAAAACTGGATACAAATTTCCAGCGACTTCCCGAGAAGTGGGACAAAGAAGAAATACGCCACGCGCCAATTCATTTGATTTTACGTCTGAGAGGCACAACCATTTCATTCGTATCGTTCTCGCTGCTTCGAAAAATCCTAACTACGAAACGAGACGCGAGATAGAACTCCGAAGCGCAACGACAATTAGTTAACGAGCTCCGAGAACTTCGCGAAAGCGAAAGGCTGGATTCGCGCTTAAATTCCAGCGAATAATGAACGTGCGCTTTCTCCACGTCGAGAGAGACAGTGGCGTTGAGCATGATCCCCCTCTTTTGCTTTTATTCTTAGCGACCCCTCTAGAAAGAGTAGCGTTCGTCTACGTTCCTCTCCGCCAGAGATAACCACTCGGAAGAAAAAATACATCAACTTTTTTACATTCGCAAACCTTTCAAAAATAGCTAGCAGCCTCTCCGCAGAAGGTAGAGGAATATAAAACTGCTCGGAGCATTTTTGTGAATTCCCGCCATCGTAACAAATAGACGAGAACCACAAAGGGAGATGAAAATTCGCTCATAAAAATTCAACGTTTACGCTGCGAGGAGAGAAGAAAACACGACGGTAAAAATCTCCAGGACGACCAGATGGTAAATAATAAAACGCGAAAAATCCCTCCTCGGAAAGAATTGTCCGACTTCGCTCACCGGAGTGGAAAAATCCTCCCACGCATTTGTTTTTCACTTCTTATCTATTTCTCCAACCGTTCGATCATCTCTAGGGAACTCACCCTCAATATTTCCTCCATTATAGCATAGAAAATATCTCCGCCGGGCGGGATAACACAGTGGATCATGCTCTCTCTCTCTCGCTCTCTTTCTCTCGCTCTCTCTCCCTCGTTCTCTCTCCCTCGTTCTCTCTCTCACACACATAAACACACCCCTTTCCTCCCTCCTCCCACTCGTGTAGAGTCCTCAACGAGAGAAGTTGTATGAAATGCTTTCGCAACGGGTTGAACGAAGGAAGGAAGGAAAAAAACAAAATTTCCGAAGAGGCAGACGGCACTAAGATAAAATGAGACTTCAGGTCCTGTGGCAGCGTTCCGGATTCACATCACTCTGGATAATTGCCTAGGATAAGGAGCACACGCGACAAAGGATTGCGGCGAGAGTTGACGAAAGGTAAGACGTCATGGAATCTTTGCTACAATGACGGGCCCCACGCTCGCCAAGGAAACACGTTTTAATGCGAGGGATTTAAAGCATCGCAAGCAATGAAGACTTGGGAAACTCTGCAAGGGATGGAGAGAGAAATAGGAGATGGAGTGGGAAATGAGATAGGAACGGGTCAAACGGTCGAGCGATAAAGTGGAAGTGGAATAAACATTTTTAAAATCTCGCAAACCCAGATGAAAGAGGTCAAGAATTTTGAGCTCACCGTTAGCTGAACTATGAGGGGATTTGGGGATGACGGTTTTCATTAGGGAGACACGAGTTAACTTTCAGTGAAATCTCGAAAAAGAGACATCTTCCCGCGTGGCAATGCAGAGGGTTTAATTCGAATGCGAAGGGAGGACATGATTAAAACACTTCATTTCGTTTTTAGGCTCGTTTCGATTTCTGTCCGCCCGTCCGTCCACAGCATGTTCGTTCTCGGCTTCTGCCGATCGGATTTTCATGAAATTTGATACTCAAAACTTATGACCAAAGGCAATAAGAAAATTCCATAAATGGTCCACATAACCCAATCAGGGGTGCCACTATTCTGGAAATAAAAAACGAAATTTCCGACATATCTTGTAAAATATTAGTTATACCGAACAGATGTTCAAATAAAATTTGTAGAACTAGCCAAAGAAAATATTTTTTGTCAAGTATATTTTTATCGTAGGAGTAGCCGTTTTCAAGAAAATCAAACAAGAACGTCGCAATTCACTTCGGATTTAGAAAAATCCATGCATAGTTACTTAAATGTTGTCAACGAAAACAATCTTTGTAGTAAACAAGATCTTCTATAATTACGAAATTAAGTTTAATATCATTACGTGTGCATGCATCATTTTGTAAGCGGAAGGAAATGAATTATTTACGACGAAGAAAAGAACGTATAATAATCGATTGTTTGATCGACTAAAACTGATAAGAAAATAAATCGGTAAATATACATTTAATATATCTCCGGCATCAATTCGGATATATCGTTTTGCAGTATTTAGTCATTATAATAAAATTGCGTAAATACGTTTATTGATGAACCAACTTAGGTTAGAAGAGACATTTTTAGTAGAGAGAGAGAGAGAGAGAGAGACATAATCGGGTTATGGTGTTTCGCCGTTTTACAGTGTGCGTTCGTTCAAATTAGTTTCAAGTATTTCATCGCACGAAACGAGCCTATTTGTGGAGGGTCAGCGTGGAATGCGCGGAGAAGAGAGTTATGACGAGTCCGCGTAGATGCAGGGATCAAAGGAGGAGGACCATAAAATACGCCCTGATTGTTTACCAACGACGGATTTATTTCGGCGTTCTATTTCGCACCGCACGAGATTTATATTGGGCAAGGTTTAAAAGCGGTAATGGAGCGGATGTTAACAACAATGCGTGAGGCGGCGTGCTAATTAGAAATGAGCTAATCTCGAACGTTCGGGAATCCATCTACGGCTAAATTTTGCCTCCAACTATCACCGACATTTCCCTAAATTTATATACTCAAGAGAGAAGAATTATTAAGAAAGCATTCTGTAGGATCTTTTCTGGGTGTGGTTTTCAAGCTTTACTTATCATATTCATGATTATCTGCTTAAAATACATTGTATTATATTTCATTATTCCTATTTAGCACCTTTTTCATCTTCCATAATTAATAACTAACACCGAGGCTATGGGATAATTTATAATTATAATTAAAAGATTCTTAACTGTGGCTAAAGTGAACATTACTTTTATCATATTAAAAATATGAATTATCTTAAAGAGTTTTTAATCTCCCTTGTCGCCCACATTAAATGAAATCATTAACTCTGTTTCAAAGAAATGTCCATTTATCGGATTTCGACGCCTGATTATGGCAGTAAACGATTAAATTTACAATTAAACACAACACTTAACACAATTCTTTCCCGAGATGGCTCGGTATATACGAAAGGATCCTTACATAGCTTCTTCTAAATAGCACGATCGGTCTAGCTGATCAGGCATTAAATCTCCCCTCTCCACGCCAATGCCGACGATTCTATAGATTCGGGGCACGTCCAACTCAGCATGCGACACCGTTTACTCAGGGAGAAAACATCAAAGTCCAAAGTCTCCCCCACGAGCAACCTTGTTGCGTGGGTTAATGCTGCTTCAATAGAATCTCTTAAAATGTGACTATCATTGTTTATACACGGCACAGGTTGTAAACGCGTGCACAAATATGAGGAACATGTTATACCGGACTGTACAAGATAAAACCGGACTCTCTTGCCACGTGGTATAAAACGAAGTTTAAAATCGTCAAAACTTGGGTTCTGCGGAATGTTTGCCCTGGGTTAAATCGGTTATAGAATACGGTTGATTATAAAAATAGAAACAACGCGATAATATGAGCATTTTTCAGTACTGGAGATATTTACCTTATTAATTCAAGGTTCTATCTTTCTCCGCGCAAAGGCAATTACTCTGATTTAAGGAAAGACAAATTATAAAATTATAAGAACGAAACACGAAAGTTTAAAAATTTACATTAGAAAAATATCTACAACGCCAATAAACCTCTATCGTCAGTATCAGAATCCTTTTTTTATGCTTGCGATGCATTTGACAGGAGGGATAAAAGTTGTTCTACAAAAAGGGATTTCGAACCTTCAAGGTGATCGATAAAACACGACATTTCAAGCAACGACAGCACATCAGCGGCGCTGTCACGAAGGAAAATAAAACGACGATCGCTGAATAAAAAACGGCGCGCGCCGCGAAACACAAAAACCTAGCGAAACAGCTGACTGACACGAAGCGCGGTAAAATAAAAAACTTCCATCGATATGACGAGACGTGCAACCGTGACACACAGGCACACACACGCACTATTCCACAAGCGCTCAAGCTCCTCGGAGACTTCAACGGCTGCAGAAATGACAAGAGCATGTATCCCGCAACAGAGGCGGCGAATGGGGGGTGGGATAAATCGTAAGGTTGGTGACACTTTTGACGCCATATGCAGATGGTGAGGTACATCCCCGAGTCAGCTGTTGGGAAATCGACGTCCTCCACCGCATAAGCTCTTTGTGCAGGGAGACCAGAAGTGGGTCACACGACGCCATCCACGCTCCCCCTCCTACGATCTTCCACCCTTACAATATGGAGGCCATGGCGATACGCTGTATCGTGCATCTCTCTCTTTCTCTCTCTCTTCGTCTCACTCCGCCCCATCGCAAGGACATTAAGGGGAGGCGATGGAAAAAGTGCTTCCTTTCTCCAAATAAACGCAGCAGTGTGAGGGTAAGTGAGCGGGTACGCAACAAAGATAGGGAATAATGACACCCAAAAATGAGGCTGATGCTCAGATATCTAGTTACTTATTTTTTGGATCGAATGAAGCGCAGAAGAACGTGCTATTGACGAGATTACTTTACATTTTCGCGATTTCTCAACATAGAAAGCGATAATCCTCTTTTTCTATTTTACGTGAACAAAGCGTCTTTCAGCAATTTATTACTTATCCAAAGGAAATAAAGATTTGGTACTCAAAGAAATTTATTCTTTTGTCCAAACAAATTGTTAACATTTCCAATTCCAATCTATTAAAAATAAAGACAAGCGATATTTTGAAACATCCTCAATACAAAAAATTAATTTGTAAAGAAAAGAGTTAAATTTGTCTAATTATGATCGTGAGAAATGGAAATGAGATACCCAGAGGTCAAATAAATCTCAATCAGTTACAGTAGCACGCATTCGATTGCAATAACGTCTTTCCTCTTTTTTATGTAAATGAAAACGAATATGAAATAATATGAAGAAGTCAGACGTAAATTGACAAAGAATTAGATATCATTCTTATCTTTAACTAAGTTATTTATGTCTACCCTTGTATGGAAATTAATGTTTTAAGGCTTTGTTAAGTTAATATTATTTACATCTGAAACTCTAAAATAATTTAAATAAGAACATGAAGGGAATATTTACTGGATGTATAATAAAATATATGCTATTCCGAAGATTAAGTATCTTTTAATTACTAAATTAACCATTGTTCATTACTATCTGCCATTTCTGACGGGTATTAGTAAATATTTATTTTGATAGGTTCATTTAATGTTGACAATGAGCTATTCTTTTACATTTAGGTTGCTATTTTGAATCAACCTTTAGCAAATCTCTCTATTATAATTTAATGCTGCAGCTGATGCTCACTCGTCATATTTTTGAAGTACACTTACGTATGTAATATTTATGCACTACAAATCTTATAAATAAAACAGACATTTGTGATAACATTAACGATAAATCTCATGCATATGAATACGTGGAAATAGTGGACATTTACAGTAATTTATACCGAGCATCCGTGGTTACCAGCCTACCACATCTGTCACAAATGATGCATATGACGTCAGATTTCATGGGGACGGAATGACGCGTTGAGAAATTTTTTATAAGTGTTTCTCCTATGATGAGTCATTCGCTTATCTCCGCCTATGCCTTCGTCCGGTTTCCCGAGCGTTAAGGAATGAGCGAGCAATGAAACCATCTAAAAGCGCTTTTTTAAATCCACTAATAGACTAATATAGGCCATGTAAACACAGCGATGTGTTTACAGAATCCATACACATTTTATAAAACACGGTTAAAAAGCCAAGGAAAACAAGACGCCATTACCATGCCAATGGGAGTTTTATTCTTAGATTAATCAATAATATATCAAGTTCCCAAAAAACTCTTATTTTCATATTTATATAACAAATATCTGTATTATATTCCGTCTATTAACATGAGACAACAAAACAAATATATATTAAAAAAACTCTATGTAAACTTTTCTTCGATGTGATGGTGATGAGCTAATATTCCAATAGTTTTGCCTCTTAGAAATTGCTAATAAAAATACTATGAGGCTATGATAAAAAAACCGCTGGGATATTGTGGCGCAAAAGAAAGAGATAATGGTTAAGTCATCCCTTTTTGTTTCACAGTCATTTCCTCCAACGTTTCAGTGGAAAATCCAGATAAACGTAACGCATGCAAATTACTACTCATTATTAATGGAAAAACATTGAGTATAACAGTGCAATCGGTTTTTCTTTTTGAAGGTGGAATTTTTTTTGAGATCGAAACATGTATCTCGTTGATACAAAAACATCGAAAGGAATATCTTCGACCCTGTATTACGTCATAGTTTCTAAGCGTCGTGGGCCATCGAAGGGATTATTTTCGAACCTAAGTTACGTCATAGTTGCTTCTTGCTTGCGTCGTGAGCCCGAACTTTCATCAAAAACAGGAAAATTAATCGCGAAATTAAAAAAAATCAGCGGTTCCGCCGCCCACATTTCATCGATAACCGATCTATTTTTGCCTTCAAAACCTCTCTCCACCTTTTCTTTTTAATCGCAGAAGGCATTTAAAAAAAAGCAAAACACGCCACGCGAAAAAAACGAGACAAATCTCTTGTTGCTCGATTCTTTTTCCCTGCTGCCGAAGACTTACAAATCGTACGCAGACGAGGAAAGGAGAAAAAATTTTAATTTTGCCACCCACAAGGAACGCCAGCCACCCTCGGAGACGGAAGGAAAAGAATGGGGAACGT
The DNA here is from genome assembly GCA_028673005.1 of Tanypteryx hageni. Lineage (NCBI taxonomy): Eukaryota > Metazoa > Arthropoda > Insecta > Odonata > Petaluridae > Tanypteryx > Tanypteryx hageni. Next base: position 99,956,802 of record CM054114.1, on the reverse strand, counting down.
TAAGGTGAGGCTAATTGTAAGCCAAAGAGAGAAAGAGAGAGAGAGAAACTCGATCTTCGACAAAAACAAGCGAAGGTTTGCGTGGAACGGAGGGGAAAAAAACGAGTTGGCATTGATTTTTCCGTTGGAAAAAATGTCAAATTTTTCTATACACCCTCCTCCAACCCTTGAAGCAGATGGGAGTGGATTAGCGGATTTTTTCGACGCGCGCTTCACATGGAAAGAAGACGAAAGGAGGAGGGGATGGGGTAGTAAAAGGGGAGAAGACCTCTCCCCCTCCGGAAGCCTAACCCGTGCACGACATGCTTTTGCGAGGCACGGGGAAGGCGTGCGTTTTGTCCTGGCTGCTGATATGTTCCCGAGGCAGGATGGAAACCAGCAGGAGGGTTATGATAAAAAAATGAAGGGGGAAGAAAAAAAAGACATTTGCACGTGTCCCGATGATGGCGATGCACCAAAATAGTCGATTGCAAAAGAGAAGGGAGAGATAAGTTTTTCCGTCGTGCTTTTACGGGGGCACCTGAAGGGAACCGAAATATCCTGATGACGAAGGCCCCTTTCCAGTTACACGCCGTGCTCGCGGGCATGCATGCTCTGCAGGTTAATGGAGAAGGCGAAGATCAAAAGGCGCCTTTGAACTTGGAGGATGCGAGCGATTTCCGGGGATGCAGACTCCCGATCTACAGCGCCGAAAGATTTTCGCGAAGCGCCAAAATTGCGGAATCTCTATAATCAGAAGATTATGATGTGGTGGAATAATCATGGTTTCAGAGAATGAATTCAAAGAATAAGGAAAATAATAATAATGATCTTATTTGTTTATTTATAAAAATAATTGATAATAGAACAAAAACAGTTACGGCTGATTGATTGATAAAATATAAATATAACGTAGAAAGAATAAGATAAGATGACGAAAAACAGCGATGACAATTACTAAAATACAACTATATTAGTGACAATGAAACAGGATCGCTTCGAATCTTCAAGTGTACCAGACGGCAAATATGATTGGAAACAAATTCTTACGAAAACGCACAGCCAGACTTCCAATATAGTGCCACCCCCGTATACCGTCCATGAATCGTTGTTAACAGAACTTCAATCTTATGAATATATGAAGCAAGCATATACCTCGATTTACTGCCACCCCCGCTTCAGCGCAAATGTCAGTGATTTACAGACGGTGGCGCCAAATCGGGGTATTTTAAACAAAATAACTTTCCTATCGTCACTTTTTAACCCTTCTCTCCCACAAATCATCGATTTGGAAAATGGCCTCGCGGTACGCCGTCCATTCGTCACGCGATGAGAAAAAACAGTAAAATTTTAAAAGTTCGAAGAACGCTAGCAAAAATGTGCTAAAGGTAATTATCGCGGGAACGATCCAAAATTCTACTCCATATCCACCGAAAAATTAACGTACCCATAATCTTTGAAATTGACTCATGTCACCATTCCAGTTAGAAAAATAAAAGGTTCCGATCCGTGAAATACGGCCGCGTTAATCCACTCACATTTTTTCTTAAACGCCCGCTGAGTATAATAAGCTTCCAGGCGATCAAAACAGTATATTCTCTCCCGTTTAACGAGCCAATTAAAACTTTCTCCTTCGCGATTGGTCTATCACCACTCGCCGTTTAGTTGGGAGCAAAGAGGGAGTGGTTTATGAAAGTCATTGGATTAACCTCACGAATTGACAGCTTCTCCCCTCCTTAAGTTTATTTGTTTAAAGGATACTGTAAAAGAAACGGGACACGTCTGGAGGATGCGTTTAATTACGAGAAAATTAATAGGGCTTAAGAAATTCTAGCAGAAGGAAAAGAATAACGTTTTTTTTAGATTCAACAGAAACGAGGCATTTTAAAAAGAATCATCTCGAGTTCCATTTGATCCATAATGCATATAATTGAACAAAAAAACGAATTCTGCATCTTAATGGCCTTCTCGACGCATATCAAATTGGAAAAATATAGTTTCCAGAAGAGGATTTATCGTTCAAAAAGAAAAGGTTCACTTTTATTATGGCAAGGTCGTATTTTAGTAGGGTCCGGAGTAGTCAATGCTGTTCCACATGACAGCCTTTGAGTCATTGTCAGTTATAAGAAACTACTGATTAACTAGAGAGTTTTATGACTGCAGGACACGTTCTTCTTATCCATTGCATCGGTGACCTTTTGGTAGCCTTTTATTAGTTTAATCAAAAAGAAAAGACGCAAAATGCCGAACACACCAGTTTGAGAAGAAAGTTTTTTTTAATAGTAGGAGTTATAAATAACATGGATGACGTTTAACTCTGTCGTTCAACGCAAAGATGATGTAAGGAGGGAAAAACTTATTTATATCGTCACCTAGTAAAACAAAACCGCCGCATTTCCAGCCTTCTACTGGTGATAACATGATGTTCCGCCGATATTCTAAAAAAGAACGAAAGGTATTTTAAACTACTTCCACGAAAACAGGAAACAAATCGCGCGGTGAAATCATCTCGGGCAATTTTTTTTTGTGAGTCGAGAGTGGGAAGAGGGAAAAAGATCAGGATTCAAAGAGAAGCATAAAAACAGAACATAAGACTGATCCCCTTTTCCTCGAGGTGCGACTCATAAAACAATGTTGCGCCGTCTCGAAACTTTATTCCGGAATTATAATTTTTTTTTAAATCGGCACCGGACAGATCGGAAACGCCTCGTAAAAAGTAAGACGCCGATAAAAAATAGAAGAGGAAGGTCTTGAAAAAAATGTTGGAAAACTACAGACGGAACACGTAACAAGACAATCGAACGCGAACAACATTCAAACCTCAGCATATCTCTTATCTTACGGAAAAAATAAATTCCGTATATCAATTTAGAATAATGGAACTTCAAACTCCACAATTTCGAATGCCATAAAAAATAATAATTGTCTGATTCACCTTTCGACTGAAATCACAATTGCAAACAACGCTTGTACAACAAGATGGAAAAGTATACTCCATAAATGGAATACACAGAGATTTCAAAGGCGTTCTTAATGGGAAATACGTGTGGAACGGTATCGAAAGGTTAGGTGATTCTCGAATTTTCATCACCGAAACTATAGTCTCGGGAACTATCTTGTAGTAAATGTTGTTCTCTAGCCGAATAAATTTTTTAATCTATACCTCGCAGATCATATAAGAGAATGGGAGAGAAATATATGGATTTTTAATTGTTGTTTGATGAGAGAACCGTCTTAGCGATCGATGTAAACAAAATGTGTGATGTTTTACTCGGGATTTTCTCGAATTTTATCTTTGAAACTACATACATGTATAACTCGTAATTATGTGACCTCCAGAACTTTCTTGCAGTAAATGTTGTTCTCTATCCGAATAATATTTTAAATCTATACATTACAGATCATATAAGAGCTAGGGAGATAAAAGTTTGATATTTCATTGTTGCTTGACGGATGTCATTTAACGAGATACGAGAATAAGTTTATTAAAGTAATTATGTAAAGTTGTAGTTCTAATTGACAGATTTAGTTGAAAATCACAATTGGACGATAAATTTAATAAAGACCACTCATACGTAATTACATTAAAATTCGTCCAGCGGTTTAGGAGATGAAAGTTACGACAGACGGATGGACCAGACGTGCCCATAAAGCGTTCCGCTATTACCGCTTCGCTGGTAAAGAACGCCTAACAACCGCAAAAAGAATGAGAAAATCCTAAGCATGATTCGGCTACAAAGCAGCCAGCATCAACAATGGCGATTCACCTTTAGTAGATTCTAAAAAATGATCAGCTGATTTGTAGCCGCTTTGCGCATCCGGTTTTCCCAACCTTTTTATGGCTGTTGAAGATACATATTTTGTCGCTTTCGAACAATGATGGTAAAAAAACATGTTTGGTTTTCTAGGGACACGGCTGTATGTTCCACAACTGCACTAAACTTTTCAATGTTACACGACCGTAACAAATGATGAAAAATATCACCATTTAAAGCCAATTTCTTCCCTTGCAAGAAGACTAGAGAAAGAAAAGTTACAAAAATATAACAGCGCAGCAGTGGCTATCCCTGCTGTTCCCAACCTATTTTATCCGATACATTTTCATTTCATTTTATTATGCCCGCACCATATGAACGCCCATTAATCCACGTTGAGCGGAGACTCTGTATCCCTGGCAACGAAGCCATAAAATGACCCCGATGGGGACAGTGGCGACCTGCTCTACACCCTCGCGAGAAAGCTGGGGGGCTTCGAAAACGAGCAACAAAAAAAACATGAATCGATTGGTTGTGTATGTGCAGAGAGAAAGGGAAGAGAAAGAGAAGAGAGAGAAGAGAGAGAGAGAAGAGGGAGAGAAGAGAGAGAGAAGAGAGAGAGAAGAGAGAGAGAAGAGAGAGAGAGAGGAGAGAGAGAGAGAGGAGAGAGAGAGGAGAGAGAGAGGAGAGAGAGAGGAGAGAGAGAGAGAAGGAGAGAGAAGGGAGAGAGAAGAGAGACAGGAGAGAGAAGAGAGACAGGAGAGAGAAGAGAGACAGGAGAGAGAAGAGAGAGAAAAGAGAGAGGAAAGAGAGAGAGGGGAGAAAGAAAGAGAGCGGGGAAGAGAGGGATATCGTCAATAACGACTTTATGTCCGTTTTCCCAGACTGTTCTATGTGAGGACGAAATGGTTAATCCTTTAGGACTGGCCGACTCTTTAAGGTCGATACGAATCAAAATAAGATGAAGAACGGGCGAGTTCTTTGGCGACATTTACATTTTTATGCAATCGTCTCTGGGATTCTGCCCAGCAAAAATGTGAGCAACACCTTCAGCATTGACTTTTAGTCATCGTTTTCATAAATCTTTCAAGTTTTGCAGCGGTTGTCTCAAGATCGAAAGAAAGCTGCTTGTTGCGAAACAAAAAATTTGAATTAAAAAAATTTCATTCAGAATCGAGACTTTTTGACAGGGGCTAAAGTGATGATTTGATGGAAAAAATACAAATGATACACTGCAGCGAAATTTATAATGACACGAGACTAAAATAAGAAATTCACAATAAATTATAAATTTTAAATACGTTCCGTAAAAGGAAATTAAACGTAGTATATGCCGATAATTTTCTCGCAATTTCATTGTTTCAAATTAGTCATTCGGACACGAGACTTTCTTAGATGCCGCAGCCTTATTTTTTCAACAATTCCACGGAGCCAGTCACAAATCTCGCCAAATGCCGCGGTTTATGTGATGGAAAATAAATGACTATCAATCCGTAATCATCGACACGATAGTTTCCATAGTCTCTCCTAATTACAACATTCTGGTCCATTTTTAGCCTACTTTCCAGAATGGAAATAGGCTTATAGTGATGTCGTTGTGTATTTCCGTCTGTCTGTCCCCCCCTATTAACCTTTGAACCGAATTTCACGACACTTGGTGGAAATCTTGATACTGGGACCGAGCACCCGAGGATAGTTTTGTTGCGAAGACTGAAAGCTTCGGGTTCGATTCCATTCCATTGCCATTGCAACGACTATTTTTGGACTCGGATTAGGTATAGAGTACAGCGTTTCTCAATCGCCGGTCCGAGGTTCAGTATTAGCCGGTCTGTGATATTCCATTTTTCTCATAAAAGTTTTATAATGGGCTTGTTTTTTCAGTTGTCAAAGTGTAACACTGTCAAATGATTGGTGGTTTAAAATTGATTTCACCGGTCCTTAGTGGATTATTCAGATAATACACCGGTCCCAGGCAAACTTTCTGTTATTACACCGGGCCGCGATGGAATTCCGGTTGAGAACCGCTGGTCTAACTAATACGTACACGCAGGGAGGGATACGGGGCTAGGCGGCCGCCTAGGGCCTCGCGTCTCATAGGGGCCTCGCGTCTCATAGGGGCCTCTCGCCTCATAGGGGCCTCTCGCCTCATAGGGCCCTCACGTCTGGTCTCTAAGCAAATTGGAAAGAAACGCGTTGATTGCGATGCGTAAGCAATCGCGCTCGAAAAATCGTCTAGAAAACTTTCGCGGATGTTTATTTGGAAAATAGCGACAAGCGATTAAATGAAACAGATCTGGAGAGAGGAAGAAAGAAACACTGAGCGCGTGCAGTCACGCAGGGAATGCCGTCGAGAAGAGAGTAAAGAGAAATTGAAAGCCTCTGGTCAAGGTTAAAAGGTTTTGCGGATATGTTCGAGATCAACTCGAACGATGAAAAGAAATAGACTTCAACTAGCTCTATCTCTCACTTTGAAATCCAAAATCAAAACAGAAATTTAACACCGCTCTTTTCTGGACTTGTACGTCGGACGGCGGGATGTGAAGTTCTCGCCAGATGTATCGTATAATATACGTCGGACGGTATTGAGTTAATAAGTTAGCAGATTAATATTAGAAGTGAAAGAAATGTTTACAGAGTTTTAAAAGTCCTAGCACAAAGAACTAGTCATGTATTTTAGATGATGAAGACGATCGTTGTAAAAGAGAACTGGTGTGTTCGAGGACTTCGCTGGTACTCATAGTTGGTTCGTGGTTCCCGTGAATCGCCAATAGCTAAGTGGCGTTATCGCAGGGAGTTTTTTGTATTCGTGAATCATTATCATAATTAACATCCTCATTTTAATCTGACTAAAATATTTAGTTTAGCGTTATTACATTAAAAAGAATAATTAACCCCATTTAAGAATTAAAATATCAGGGAGAGATCGGGATAAAGATAGACAGTTTGAATCAAGAGCATTTAAAAAAAAGCATGCCTTTTGAAAGAATCGCAACGAAAGTGTAAAGGGTCTTTGCAGAAAATTTTTAAGGAGGAGTACAGTGAAAAAAACTGATTCTATGTAGGGAATATTTTTGAAAGGAGAAAAAAGTATGTTGACCGGGAAATGAACCCGGGTCTTCCACTTGCCGGGCGGATATTCTACCACTGAACTATATATGTAGTTGCAGTGTTAGCGAGAGAAATGAAAATCTTATTGATGTTAGCTGTGAAAGTAGAAATGAAAATCCTGAAGACTCCAACATAACTGTGCAAACTGGAGCTGAAACGTGTAATTATTCAAAATAGCCCAAAATGGTGTGATGATAGTAGCGCTCCGTCAACTTCTACATCAGCAGAATTGGAAATAGTCTAGTGTATTCGACAATTATAGTGATCCCGGTGAGTAGATGACTGTCCGTTAGATGATAAAAACCGACATTTTAGTTCATTTTACTACAGTCGTGTATTAAGCAACGGTGAAAAGCATCTCCCAACACATAAGAGTAGAAAACTGCAGTTGTAAAACAAGTGAAGATTTTCTAGGCGGATTCGATGTGAAATTGCTAGTTGTAGAATTAAGAATCATGACCCAATGTTGTTACTACAGTGAACCAACTGCCGCTAACCCATTTGAAGACTGGCCCACGATCGACATCAGAAGCTGTAAGTATATATATAAATAAATAATTCAAATTTTGTTTGCATGTTTTCTTCATTAAAATATAAACTCGTAATCAGAAATCGTAAGTCGTGAGCCTCGCAAACTCCAATCGCCTAGGAGTCTCGCACCCTCTAAGTCCGCCTCTGCGTACACGCGTAATGTTTGCCACATAAATACGCGTGATCAATTTAATTTTGCATTTTTAATATTGTATAAGGCTAAATTATGAAATTTGAGAACACAAAGAGCAACTCATCCTGATTTTAAAGTTATTAAAGCCAATATAAGTATTAAATAAATAATTAAGTGGAAAGTTGGCATCATAAGTTCCGTTTGGATCATCTTGTCTTACCCTGAAACCTTTGCATTGTGTGGTAATGGTAGGTAAATCATTCTCCGCTGATGATGGCAAACAGATTCACGAAATGCGATGGTGGGAAAATCAGCCGGGTTCTGTGACAATCAACCCTCGTCTAAGCTCCACCTCTTTCATGACTCACGAGGGTGGCTTTCATTAAGGACTTGGAGGCACAAAACGACGCCTCTTCTCCTCCCTTTTCTCCTTTCTCGAACGTCTCGGCACCGCGGCGCCGCAAAGGAAGAATCCACGTGACGCTCTCCTTCCAGGTAATTACCTCCCGCAATTTATTCACCACTCGCTACGTCATTAAAATGTTCGGTCGCCCGGCTTGTGGAGTAGGCGGAATTCCGCGCGGAATAAGATTGATGGACGCATTTCACGTGTTCCGTGCGTCGCTCTTCCGTGAACGGGAGGAAGATGGGCGGAGGAAGGGGAGTGACGTCACAGAAAAGCGACGCCCATTGCGTTCCTACGCAACCGGGAGGGAAGGAGTGAGAGAGATACAGAGGGAGACGAGCATAAATAGACTCGCGATACGCTGCGCACCACCTTTCCGGACGCAACGGCCAAAATTTAAGCACCGGAATATTTTTTGCCCATTCCCACTTCCTTCCAGCGCCACTTCCTATTCCCGCTCCGCCCATCTTCTTTCCTAAGCGGATTAACAGTTGTACCACTGCGTGAGAAGTGTCACATATCTGAGTTGGAAAAAAGTTAATCGCAAGACAGGCAGATTTGTGGAAAAAATCTACGAAAGAAAACGAATTTATGGCACAGAATAACGCGTCAACTTAAATGTGGAGGATTTAGGAAAATAATCTCGAGATGAACGCCGATTGAATGGGATTTTGATGACCTTAAAGAAGTATAGTTCGGAGGGATTGGCTGAAGAGGTTTCGTGGTTAATAATTAATAATTTTAAAAAGCTCCAATCAACTGTTGGGAAATGCGAGAAAATTTAGATTCTCTAACTTAGTGGTTTCCAAAATGTTTTTATACACGCGGCAACCTTTCAAAAGTAAAGAGAATTTTGTTGCACAATTTTTGAACAGGGCTCTATATGTTTACATATGGGTATCAAAACGTTTGAACGCACTCGCTTACTGGTATCACATTATCTTTAGTTCATAAGAGGAACTATAATTGCTCTTAAATGCCAACATTTCCAATTAGTTCATTTACTTATTTATTCGAGAACGTTTTCCAAACTCGGCACTCCAGCGTCTCGGGCACCTTAGTTAAAAACGCTACCCTACTTGGATGCAACATATACAAACCTCAATGGCTATGATGTAAACTTATCGAAATATCGATTGAAGTCGCAAACCACTTTTATCCTGATACAGTTTACGATATTATCTTTTATCAAAATGCCAGATCAAAGCTAGATCTCTGTGATCGTCCGCGTATTCTACATACTTCATAGAAAAAACTGACCAGGAAGCCGGAGGGAGGAGGAGGAAGAAGGACTTCGTACGCTAGGTTGGAATCGAACCGCCGGCACCGACTAGACGAAATATAAACCAGCTCATCAGGTTGAGTGCCACTGTGGGAAAGAACGCAATCAACGTTATCGCTAAAAATAGTGAGCGTATATATCTATACATCTCTCTCTCTCGCCTTTTCACCATTAACACGCGCGTGCGCACGTCGCGCCGCCGCGCCGCTGGCACATTGATCATTCGATCATAAACTTCCACGCACCAACGCGTGCCGAGTTATGAGAAATGTCTTCTTTTCCTTGACTTCAAGAGTACGTGTGTGTGTGTGTGTGTATGTATGTATGTGTGTGTAGGCGTGTGTTATTATGTGTTTGTGTGTCGACGACGGTCGGATTTTCCTAAGAGCGCTTGCGCAACCGTAATGATTCCGTAGGCGGCGGCAGGACACAATAACAACGGCTCGAATAAAGGAGAGCCGCTCACTCATCATCAATGCCCGAGAGTGCGTCTTCGTTTTTATTTTTCCGTTTCTTCAAGGCAGAGACGCCATTATACGTGCAGAGAGGCTGCGGACGATGGTTCTTCTTTGAAGAAAATGACGACATGGGTACACGAGATACATAAGAATCCCGTGGGAGCGCTAGAACAACGATCGTTTCGACACGGATCCATAGGAAAGATACTATGAACGGTGTAATTCACATCCTCGTTTGCATTCCGCTATCAGAAGAATGAAGTCTTGAAACGAACCTGATTTCTTTATCAAATATCGATATCCCAATCAAATCGATACATCAATAACTAAATCAAATTACGAACGAATTTTCTCTGTAGACTTAATTACTATTTGTAGCATAAACAATTATTACTACGCCTCCGCTAAATGTTAATCACATGTATATGAATACTGAAATTTTGCACACACAAATTTCAGATGAATGTAATATTTTAAAAATTTCTTCTGCATTTTATTTTTTTTCTCCTGTCTCTCTCTGGGCTTCAAACATTACATATATATTTATATACATTTCGGAAGGAATATTATAGGCAGATGCAGAATATTAAACTTTATATTGCTATATTGAGTGTTATAACTGACGGGAAATTTAAGTTAAGGTAAAAATATACATCATACTCGTGGGAAAGATTCACACAGCATAACTCTACAAGAGCGAACGCAACTGCTACCGGCGGAAAGCGAACTCGAAACCACAATATCGAAAGACAGGCACTGAGACTTATTCCGAGCACGGAAAATATAATTATTATTTTATGCTGTACAAAAAACAAGGGCCAATTTACAGGATGCAAATTAAAATTAAGTAAAATAAGATAAAGTAGTAATTTCAAAATAAACTGAAGCTAAGAAATTTTCCAGACTACAGAAATCAGTTACTGATAGACGATAATCAAAAGGATAGTCCATATTTTAGATAGGTAAATCGAAAAGAAAAAAAATTAAAAAATTATCGTTTCCACCTCTTCCGGGTCATGCGAGCAAAAGAAACTGAACGGTTAAACAAAAAAGTTTTCGTTTGAGATCTAATTAACAGTATTTTGCAGTCGCCGCCGTCTGCGAACTCTTTTAAAAGGCACTAATGACTAATTTTAACAGACTACGCGAAGACTCAGCAGCATAGAGCGCTGTCGGTCCTTTTTATATAATGAGCTACAGCGCGTCCTTGGCTTGGTCGAACACGACGAATGCCTGCCTCCGTGATGGGAAGGTCGCGAGTTTAAATTATCGAGAGAGCAAGGATATATTCGCTTCTAGTCGGAAGATAACAACAGCGAAGGAAAAAAACACAAGAAACAAACAAACACAAATATAGACATCGAGTCCGCCTTGAAAAACCAACGTAAAATCCTTGACGGACGGGAAACAGTTTGTTCTGTGTTCCACTGAGGAAAAATATAACCCTTTTACGATATTAACACAGTAATAGAACTCTAAATCTTTTCAAACCTGACGACATAAAATTCTAATAAAAGGGATTACTTAAACCTAACCTTTAACATTTCAGCAACAAATAATTTTCAATTATTTAAATTCACGCTCACTAATCATTTCTAATTATTTTTCATCTCTTACTATACTCCAACACGAATTAATATTGAATAAAAACAATAAGCAAACAGCAACAATTTCGATGAAGCCGAAAAAAAAATTCCAAAATAGTAAAAAAATCCTGGCTGTCACTCTTCGGATCTCGCAACTTCTCCATTGCAAAATATGATCAATTCGCTAACGCGAGACGACGAAAAAAAAACAACAAAATAACGACGACGGCAGCTCGGAGATATAAAGACCAACTACGCGCGATCTAAGTGGACTTCCCCAGCCAGAAAGTAAAGAATCAACCGTCTCGGGTTGCCCAATCGAAAGGGAATAATAAATAAGAAAAATATAATAATCGGAGGACGAATCGGGAGATGGATCCATGCGTCATTATCTCACGCACGCACGAATACAACTCGTCATAACGGAGAACGGGAAAATAAGAGCAAAAGATGGGAGGAAGAGGGAGTGGGAAACGCAAAAGGGGAGCGGTTAACAAAGAGGCTCAATTACAATCCGCCGGCCACAACAATCAACCGCTGCATCAATAGGTCACGGACAACTTAAGAGAAACAGAGAGAGAGGAAGCTGCGAGATTTCATTCAGGCAATGGGAAGGGTATGGGGAAACAGTGAAGGAGGATGGAGAGAGAGAAGGGGGTGGAAAGAGAGACAGAGGGGGATGGAGAGTGGGAGAGAGGGGGATGGAGTGGGAGAGGGGGGGTGGAGTGGGGGGGAGGGGGGGGGGGTGGAGTGGGGGAGAGGGGGGGGTGGAGAGTGGGAGAGAGGGGGGTGGAGAGTGGTAGAGAGGGGGGTGGAGAGTGGGGGAGAGAGGGTGGAGAGTGGGAGAGAGGGGGGTGGAGAGTGGGAGAGAGGGGGGTGGAGAGTGGGAGAGAGGGGGGTGGAGAGTGGGAGAGAGGGGGATGGAGAGGGAGAGGAGGAAAAAGAGGGAGTTGAAGAGTGAGAGAGAGATGGAAAGGAGAGGGGGTGAAGAGAGATAGGATGGGGATGATGAGACAGAGAAGGAATGGAGAGAGAGATGAAAAGAGAGGGAGAGAGATGGAGAGGGGATAGAGAGAGAGAGAGAGAGATGAAGGGAGAGAGGGATGAAGGTAGAGAGAGGGAGAGAGAGACGGATGGAGAGAGGGTGGGAAAGAGATGGAGAGACGAACAGAGGTAATTTATATATTTTTTCCGAATGGAGGCCAGAGGAAATGGAACGGCGGAAGGTCTGAACGATGTGCAGCAGTGAATGATGGGAAGAAAGGATTGGGTGGAGAAGGGGGAAGAGAGAAAGGGAGAGGAGCGTGGGTGTGCAGGAGGAGGAGAATGGTGTGGGAGAGAGGGAGATGTGTGTTGAAAGCTATACGACCAGACACCCACTCGAGTCGGATGTAACAGATCTTGCGTGTTGGGCGACGGTGTCAATGGTGCCTCTTCGGAAGGGGCCAATTTGTAGCGATTGTCGTCCACTTGGCGGAGCAGCGTAGCTCTGGTTATTGTACGTTTGCGGCCACTCGGTCCAAACGATGGTAATTAGTCGAAAGTTAGCGCATGGAGTGTTACTTGGCCGTGGTTTGTCTAGTGATTTTCATGAAAAATGAATGGTACGACATTCGTCTAAAGGTACGAACGGAAACTGCGTCCCAATGAACATTTGACGATCGGAGATGGGGAAAGAAAAAATGGCTAATAATAATGAACTCAAATTTGAACATTTTGTCCATGCAATAAACACAATGACATATATACTTAAAATATCATCTATGAGTGTGGCCGTTTCAGAAAACATTTTACAAATATGTAATAAACGCTTAATTTAAACGGTCAAATTTGTTTCAGCATGAGCAAGCAGTGTTTAATTCAGAAAATGTCTCGTTAATTCTTTAAGTACACTTTTTCTTCGCTGATAAAACGAATGATGAGCGAATATGTATGACAGAATTCTTACGCAATTTATGCAAAATATATTTCCCGAACGAAAAAGCTGAAAACCTCTAACATTTCATCACACACAGTTTTAAACAATTATATAAATCGATAATCTAGCAACGTATTAATCCATTCAAACTTTCTAGTGAAGTTAATCAACGTGACACATCCGGGAGATTGTCTCGACGAGGAAAATAGTTTTATTTTAAAGCCAAAAACTTAAAACAATTTCTGGCGAATAGGTATCGAGAGGAAGCTACTGAGACAATAACAGAAATGGGTTCTAAGCGTAGTTTCCTTTTCGCATATTTCGAACGAGCATCCGCCCTCAAGAAGTCGAATTAGCGAGCAATGCATTAAACGCACGAGAGTCCTTCTACAACTAAACGGCAAATTTTTCGTCTTCAGCGTAATTCGTATATGTCGTCGAAGCTATAAATATATTAATATATGTTATAAATAAGGAGTGCGATCAAGAAGTTTCGCGAATGAATAAAGAGCTAATCAAAGCTGTACAAGAGAGAATTTTAAAATATTAAATACCTGGAGGGAACCGGACGGACTCGCAATTTTCGAATTCCAGCAGACACAAAAAAACGAATAAAAAAGCCGATTTTTTCATGTCCTAATTTCGCGATATCGTCAAGGTCCTGCCGATCCGTCTAATAAAATTCGTAGAGAACGGAAAAAATGCCTCATGAAAACCCCATCGCTGGAAACGGAACCAGGGGATGGAGGAAAGAGGGGGGATGGAGGAAAGAGGGGGGGTGGAGGAAAGAGGAGGGGTAGAGGAAAGATGTGGAGAGGGGGAAAGAGGGGAGGGGGGTGGAGGAAAGAGGAGGATGGAGGAAAGAGGGGGGATGGAGGAAAGAGGGGGGATGGAGGAAAGAGGAGGGATAGAGGAAAGAGGGGGGATGGGAGAAAGAGGGGGATGGAGTAAAGAGCGGGGATGGAGGAAAGAGGAGGGATGGAGGAAAGAGGGGGATAGGAGATAGTTTCATCGTATGCTGATATGAATTCGACGTCTATTTCTCCATCGTATAATTTGCTTATGTATTTAGCGAATCTTCCTAAATTATACAAATGCATGAAAAGCAGCTGCTACTTGAGAGGGAGCCCAAGCGCCTATGGAATGACAGTTTTGTAAAAATTTGCCAAAATATTTAGCGACATTTTGCGCTTAGAATTCAAGTAAATCAACTCACATCCCAAACATAGAACACCTCGTACGAGTCCATACAGTAACCACAGTTTCCAACCATCCTACACGGCAATTTGGCAACCTACGATGATATTATCGAAATTTTCAACATCATCTTTCCTGGGCGCTGGGGGATCGTCAAAAGTGCACTTGGTTTTTTCACTAACGCACCAAAATAAAAATTTCCCGCTCGCGAAAATTTCAACTTGCACCACTGCTGGAGGGCGAAGGAAAAAAAAATTATCTTGGACCGGCGCACACGAAAAAAACTGTCCCGAAAATAACCGCTTGAAAGAGAGAGAGAGAGAGGGAGAGAAGGAGAGGGGGAGTTGTGACGAAACGAAAACGTCACACGGGCGGCTGGAGTGAGGGCGAGAGGAGAGGGAGAATGGGGAGAGGGGAGAAGTTTAAAGGGAAAACGAGAGAGAGAGAGGAAGGAAAATAAAAGAGGAAAGGGATGAGAAGAGGAGATGCCTCGCGTCGCTGGCGGGATAGAAAAAATGAATTAAAAGAGATCCGTTCTCTCTCCCCTTCCCCCCTTTCTCCTCCCTTTCCTCTCTATCCCTCTCTTTCCCAGTCCTCCGCTCCGAAATATTTTGGCAGCAATTTAATAAAAGACAATTTACGGCAGCGAAAAGGAGGAGGCGCGTAAAAAAATATCCGGGAAATGAAGGAGGCTGAGCGGCCCTTAAAGTGAGAGGGGCGAAAAAGAGTCTACTCAAATACATCCCAATTAGGTAAAAAAATACTCCTACGCCTAATTAAACGGAAGGAACGGAACCGTATGAACTTTTATGTTTTTTAACGGAAGAGAAGGAAAAAATAAAAGAAGATTGTTACTCGTCGTCCATCTCCGATGTAATCGTGTGGCGTTCTTCAAACAATCACATTTTCTCGTTCCTTTTCTCTTTTTAAATAGCGAAGATGGATAGGCGCGACGATGTCATAAGTTCGCACAGCTTCCAGTCTCGCTCTCTTACGGAGGTTGCGAAATTTAGCGTTTCGCAAGTGCGGGAGCGCTAGAGTTATGACGCAAAAATCGCTAAATATTTTGAGAAAAAGGTGCAAAGAGGTAATTTCGTCTCTTTTTCAGGAAAATGGCAGTTTTAATGAGGATAACTTCCACGATTCCATCACCTCCCGGAGGTCCAAAAATAGGCGCAGTTTCAAGTTAGTCTTAAATGTAAATTTGTGTCGGTATCTTTAAAAATATATACTTGCGTATAACGTTGGATTAATGCTAACTCTAATGAAAGTCTAAAGATTCGAATTACAGAACTTACAAGTTAAAACAATAGGGACACAGACGGCAAAACATTTCCTTCTAAATTTCTAATTATCAAGGTACCGTTGTATGTTTGTATATCCGCAGGTGATGCGAATGCATAAAACGATGTTTAATTCTTATAAACAGTTCCTTAGCGGGAAGATACGGCGCCTATGGTAAAGTTGAAGTAAGCACCTTCAAAAAAGATATGAATACCTCAATAGTAACTAAATACCTATTTTAACGAAAATATATTTCTGGAAAAATTTCGAGAGAGAGATATGTCAAACTGCAGCACCATCTCGTCTACTCGGATTGATGGAGACCGGAGATAACCCAGGCAATGGAAATTCTGATAATCCGGCGTGACAACTTGAAGCGAGTTCTACGATGCTATATTACTCCACATAAATGAAAATAAAACGTACACAGCATTTAGCGATACGAAATTCGGAATTTTGAGGCATGGATTATAGATAGGAAACATTTTTATTCAAAGAACTCGCTAAGTTTCTGTTTACTCGCCGAAGAAAATGTTTTTCTTTCTGACCTACCTTTCGTACGTATCTATTGGCATCGTGATTTCTACTATCCCAGCAGTTTTTCGTAAATAACATATTCTTGGTTACAGATTCCATATTTTTGTAAGACGTGTCAGATAAATTTCGGAAAAAGCCTAAATATTTCTTCCTAGAACAGCAGTGGGTATGGCGAAGGTGGCATTTGCCATAGGCGCCACCTGCAAAGCCAAACGTTCCTGCAAAAAATACCGAATGCTAATGCTTATTATTCCTTAAATAAGTATTAATTAAATACTAAAATATCAACTTTATATTTAATAAAATCGCTACTAAATAAATTGCTACTAAAATGCAGCCAAAATGATATTATACACAACCAAGGTGTTTTCTAAAATTTTGCCATAGGCGCTGTATCTCGCAGGTAGGACAGAATACAGACGCTAATCGATCCAAAATGTAATAATTTTCAACTCCCTCGCATCTACTCTTCTTGTTTACATCACCAAACGGTTTAAATAGTATTACAGCACATAATTATTATACCTTCCTGCCACCCGACAGTACAGTGGATTATAAGGTAATATGTATATTTACGTTCAATGAAAACCCTTACACGCGAAAATGAAAACGGGAAATACGGAGCAGCGAGGCCCAGACTAAAGAGGTTGCACCGTAATCGTTTTTTATAAAGAAAATATTTCCCTCCACTCCCGCCGTACACTGCGAAGAAGCTGCGCGTCTAGAACTAGAACATAGGTAATGCGCGGAAAAAAATCGAAAAATAAAAGAACCGCGGCCGGAAAGCGTCCGCGCTGGAAAAAGAAGAGGAAGGATGAGACAAGTAGCTGTAAGAGGTAACCGAGTTGCTGGGACGCGGAGTTGGAAAGGGATGGAGGGGGGAGGAAAGAGATGGGGAAATGGAGCCGCGGGAGGGAGTTGGAGGGAGGGGAGATGGAGGGAAGGAGAGGAGGGGAGATGGAGGGAAAGAGGGGAGGGGAGATGGAGGGAAAGAGGGGAGGGGAGATTGAGGGGAGATGGAGGGGAGATGGAGGGGAGATGGAGGGGAGAGGGAGGGAGGGGAGAGGGAGGGAGGGGAGATGGAGGGAGGGGAGATGGAGGGAGGGGAGATGGAGGGAGGGGAGGAGGTGTAGGGTATGTATGAGCTGAGCAAGTGGGGCAAGTAATGAAGGGGAAAATGCGGGAAAAGAGAATAGGACACGTACTTTAAAAAGGGGTGAGGTAATATAAGGGGCGGGGCGAAGAGGGAAAAGAGTGAGACAGAGAGAGAGACTGGTGGAGAGGGATGAACATGGACGGGAAGTTTACTGGGATGGAAGAGCGAGGGACTGCCGGGTTGCATAATACAGGACGGACTGATTCGTGCGCGTAACCTTTATATCGCTAGCTGCAGTGCCATATCTCTCTCTCTTCCCCTCTTTCTATGCCACCTCTAAACTTCTCCACTATTTCTTTTTCCTCTAATTGACAAACTATGAGAATCACCACTGATCACGCCTGCATTATAGCCAAAATTTATATGTAATATAGTAGCTTATAAACATCTGTTAACGGCCTTTTACAATGAGCATAATAGCGTTAACAAAGACGAACACAGGCAACCATGCCCTCGGCAGGACTCGAACCCGTGACCCTAGCATTGGAAACCAGACACGCCAACTCCCACCTTTACCAAGGCCGGCATATTCACACACCATTGAAGAATCATATTTTGTCAATTTCATTCTAGTTATGAGGTGAGCTCGATAAATCTCTTGAATTATTTCTCCCTTTTTACAATTTCCTCTCTTCAATTTCTTTGTCTTAATCTTTCTCTTCCCATTCCTTTATCGATCCCTTCGAATCTCTCTCTACATCTCCACTTCCACTCCATTATCTCCGTGTCAACTACTCCCAATTCTCTTTTTTTGGCTTCCCTTCAGATTCCGTTTCTATTCACAATCTCATTTCGTTCCTTGTCTGTTCTTCTTTTTATATTCATCCCCATCTCTTTTCCTATCTTCTGCCCTCCTCTTCCTCTTTTAGCCAATATTCCCTCGTCTTATTTTCTTTCAACTTTCACTTTGCCTAGCTCATTAGCTGCTCCCATCTTCAATTCACTTTCCAACTCTCTTAGTTTCACTTCAACTGCTTTATTTGCTCTCCACCTGTCTCTTTGCATCTGCAACAGGTTGAGGATCGCACTAATTATGCAAAATATTTGTTTCGTAAAAGAATTTTGGCTTCAAAATTTAGCAGTATAAAACGCCGATCAAGTTAGGTGCATCGCAAAATAGACATTTATTTTTAATGGAAAAATGTCATTCTTGTCTACTGGATCACGCTGCCATACGTGTCTATTTGTTGTTGAAAACGCAACACAGCAACCTTTGTCTGTCTAGTTAATTATTCATTCGATTCATTATCGCTCGATTATCTGGAGAAATCGATAACCCGAAGAAGGATTGCCCACAATAGGTTAGAATAATTGATTCTCCGTGTTATTTTCTCCATCTGATTTTTCTCTACAGAGCTGTCTCCATTTCCTCACTATTTTCGCCAGACCTCCTGACTTTCTGTATCTCAAACTTCCTTCACTACCTTCTCCAGCAGAGCCACAGCCCTAGCCACCCTTCACATTCTCCTTACCCCTCCACTCGGGCCGGTCCATCTCATCTTTCCGGATGGGGTAAGAGGGCGAAGAAATCTCATTTTTATTTTTAAAAGGGTGATAAGTCCTTTCATTTATCCTCTTCCCTCCGCCATCTTGCAAAGCGAATCCTCTCGAAATAATGGAATAAAACGAAAAAAACAACTTTTAAGAAAAGGCGTCCGAGAGAATTTTTATTCACGGCGCTATGCTCGGAGGTGCCTTTAATGAACGCGCTTTCGCAAAGTTTCGCGCCGAGTTGCCGAGAGGATGGAAAAAAGAACGGGTTTATAGAAAAGTAAATTTGGGGGAAAATGGAGTTTTTAGCGTGGAAAGAGTTTTCTCGGTTTTTTCGTTCCGCTGGATTATTCATGAGGAGAAGAGAGCGATGCGGCAAATTTCTGATTCCACAATGCTTAAAAAAAGAAACTACGAATTGTTTTTTTAAGGAGTGGAGAGTCGAGTTCAAAGAGCGGTAGACTACACTTATTTCTACACGGTTTTCTCCAAAACTGAACGTTATTGACAAAAATATATTAATATATTTTATAGAAAAGAAAAGAAAAAATATTAACATCACATATTTCAGTTTTTATATAAGAGAAAACTCAATTGTACATCGTATGGAAATTTCACTCTAATTCGTTTTTACAACATGACAATGTAAAATTCTTTCTTTTTCGAACCACATTGCAATTTAACTGCCTGCAATGCAGATAAATAGCGTCTCCAACAGCTATAAAAAGCTTGAGAACACCAGGTGCTCATTTCGGATACAAAGTAGCCGGTATCATATTCTAAATCGTTTCTAGAATCTAAAACTATACCCTAACCGTAAGATGGGCTCGATTATTTCCATTTGCTCGGCAGGCGGCATAAAACTTCGCTATAGCACTAAATAATTCATAAAACGAGTCGTGAATGAT
This sequence comes from Tanypteryx hageni, assembly GCA_028673005.1. NCBI lineage: Eukaryota > Metazoa > Arthropoda > Insecta > Odonata > Petaluridae > Tanypteryx > Tanypteryx hageni. The sequence goes on along the minus strand of CM054114.1, from coordinate 99,937,073 downwards.
AAAAAAATCAATTAATAAAAAAATAAGGGCAATGTTACCCAGTTTTGAATAAAACACTCGGAAAAATATGTGACAAGGTAGATACATAAGTAAATAATGTAGGTTTTACGCTAGCCTAAACTATAAGTTAAAAACTAGTTTGTATGGCATTATTTACACCAACCGTGTATCCAAACATGGGGGTTGACCATGCGTGGGAGAAAACATAAGGACACCAAAGCCCGAACGATCGCTTGACCTGATTCGTGGCCCAATTTCGCCCCGCAGGAAGCATTTGAGGGGGGGGGGAGGAATACGTGGGACAGGAACTATTTTTTATATATATTTAGTCGCACGAAATACATAATGGGAGGAAGAAGAGGAGAAGAAACGACACGTCAGTGACAAAAGCCCCAGCAAGCATTGAAATGAAAAAAAAACAAACACGCGGGGACCGGACGGGGAGAGCTACCTAGTCACGCCAGTCGCGCATGAATTACGACCCGCTTTAGTCCTAACAAACACACTCGGCAAGCTTGATATATATAGTTTATATAGAGTAAGGAGGGGACGAAATCATAGGCAGGCCTCTACTCCGTGCGTTACCCCCTCCCCTTACGCGCCCTACCGTCACGCCCCCCTTCCTCACTCCAAACCCTCTGCTGCCCCTCCATCTTTTTTGTGCTCGGTCCATAATAAAAAAATCGAGCTATCTGTGCCAAGGGCAAGCGCGTTGAAGTCGTTTTGAGCCGTTGAACCAGCAAAAGCTATGACACCACAACGGCGGTTCTACGAGGCGTCACAACTCAGTTCTTTCTCAAATGGACAACTCCGCGAGGGTGGGGAGGAGGGGAGGAATCTTTATCCCTAAACAAAACACTAATGAAAGTAAGGGTCGCATGCCATAAAAACCTTGCTGTTTAACACGCTTCGATTCACTGTTTACGTTCAAAAAGAATGTCGGGCAGGTTGTAAATTCAAAATTTGAAGTTTCTCTCGTCCGATGCCGATGAATAGAATAGAAAACGAGCGCGAAAACGAAAGATGACAGCTTTAGGCGCTCAAATTAGAGTAAGGTGTTAGTTACTCGAAGTTTCTGGAATATAAACAATAAGCCACATAATCTGCTCTGTCCGTGAAGGACGGGAAGTCATGGGGATAAACGTATTGACCCGATAAACAACTGTTTTATAAAGGCGGATGACTCGCTCTAGCATGAAATATCAGGGGTAATAAACAAAAGCCTAATAAAACAAACCCACTCGGGAGAGGGAGCAGTTTTATTCCCTCGAAGACAAAGCGAGGCTTAAAATAGTGCGGGTTGACTAAAAATATGCGCTCGAAGACGGAACGAGGATAAGGGAACATGGAAGGAGAGGAAGCAATTTAATCGCGTATTTTTAAAGAACTCTATATTTATTACATGACTATCATGCATAAACAATTCGAAAGGGGATGTTTAACATGGAGAGAGATGATTATCAGATTCTCAATGACACATATCTACGAAAAGATTTCCAAAATGCACCATTCGTTCAGGTCTGGGCGAGCAGTATGTTTTTTATAAATCGCAGGTATTTGAACGCTTCCGCACAAAAATAAATTTGAACTACCTCGATAAAAATAAAAACGCCGAAGTCGTTCATTCCACTATCCATCATCGTTTCCGTAACCAAGTTTTTTATACTTCGCTTTGAATACATTCCAAGATTCGCAAGTTACGCGTTTCCTGGGAGTTCTTGTTTTTGCTTCTATCGAGATCAACTTACGAGATTAAATTCCCATCTCCGATCAAAGAACGGAATAAACGAACCCATTATGTGGATATTTAGAACCAAGGAGCGAGTTCGCAGCCGAGGAGGGCTGATTTGCGCTCAAGATGCATACACGGATCGTGCCACACTGTTAACTTGCAGCAACAGCTGCCAAGAACCTTTATTTTGCATTAAGTTGACCAACTTTGAAAAACATACCATTTCTAAACTCTCATGCGCCGTGACATATCTGACGGAAAACCGTTTACGCACGAAAACAACCTACTTTCTCGGACAGGAACGTAGATGGTTCTTAGACGTGTAGACCAGGCATGCCAACCTGGCGGACCACATGCGGATCTTTCTGCGCCTGAATGATAATTTTTGTTTGAACTAAATCGGTTGGGATTTTATTTAAATGCATTATTTATAGTAAAAAGGAGACGAGATTTTTTCATAGTTACTGAATTACAACAAACGTATTTTATAAATTATTGTTTTTAATGGCAAAACACAGGTTCAATATTCTAGATCAAGTATTATTGTTCCACCTCTGGCCCTCATTAAACAACTACGGCCTTTCTACAACTTTCGTTTGACATGCTTGGCCTAGGCAAAACTAAACCCAGCAATCTTCAGGAGACTCGAATTCCGCAATGAAAAAACACCACCGGGACACTCCTTTTTACGCCGAATTAAAAGCGCCGTTTCGTTGAAAGCGCATAAAAGTTTTAAGAGAGACTTTCCCCACACGAAGATAGCGCCTTCGTTTATGCTATCATCGTCCCGAAGGGAGCGAGTTTTTTAACCTTCCATTGTCGACAGTGACCTTCGAGAGAGGTTGCAACAATAAAAAATAAAGCGATTGCGCTTCCAGATTCGCGTTTACTCCTACCGGAACATTAGCAGGCGATAAAACGCTGTGGTGGACAAAGACCACATCCTCTTGCTCCGTCGGACATGAAAGATAAATGGCCAGTCGTAAAATGCAGTCCCTCGAAGTGTGAATTATTCCTAACCTGGGGATTCGTAAAAATACCTAAGCTCTCCTCAAAAAATGAATAATGAAATTAAGGTCATGACATGGGAATAATCCCTCTATGGCCATAAAACAGTCGAGCGAACAATATGCCTATTTCGTGATAGAAGAAGCCGCCTAAAGGAATAATCTTCTTGTTAGAATCTTTTTATATAATCACAGAAAATGGCGTTTCAATCTGATGAAGACGACTTGGTTATTGAGCTGCAAGCAATGCTTTCCCAGAAATTTTATGGCTACATAGATTAACCGCATCGTTTAATTAAGCTTGCTTATCTATTCCCTATAGAAAAGGTGCAAGACACAGAAAATAGAGCAAATACCTATAAAATGAGAAGCGACATACCCATTAAAATCAGTGGAAGCATCCATTACCCACTTACCTACTGCTAGTTATTTTTCTCTAAACCAATTCTTTCAAAAACATGGAATGATTTCCCGACAAGTGTCAAAAAAATAAAACCTTCATCCTCGAGGTAAAACGGGACGTAGACAAGAGATTTAGGTCGACTCCGTAAGCCTTATCGCTACAAGACTAAAAGAGTCAAAATCGGGTCGAGAAAGCAAGATGGGCTAACAATTGAACAACATTTATTAAAAGGTGTCACCTATCGGGAGAATGTGTCGACATGAACTAGCGGGGTGAGATTTCAGCGATTACAGTCATCCCAGAAAGAAATCGTCTTGACTGAGGTGAGAATTGAAGGCGACGACCTCAAGTGCTTCATTTAAAATGGTTATAAGCAAATATAAATCAACCTGGAATTCCCTTAAGAAGGTAGAGAAATATGGTTCGTTTCGAAAAAATTAATTCCTCTGCCGGCGAACTGAAGAACTAGATAAGAAGGAGTAATTAATACCAAGCGGAAAAGTCGGCGAAGACCTCTCTGGAGGTTCATTTTATGGTAGCGTTCGTTTCGCATTCAAAAATAAACACGTCTTAATTCGGAGCGCTTTCGTCCTATTTTTCTAAGATAAAATCGCATAACCGTAACATCCGTAAATATTACATCCAATTAAAGCCAATTTTTCCTGTTTCGTTTTTCGCTTTCACGTATTAGTCGAAACCATTCCGAATTCAAGGTTTAACGAGGCAAAATATTAGTTTGGAATAAAATGTCCGTTGAACTATTTCTTTTGCTAAGTTTTGGTAAGATGCAGGTGATGAATGCACCTCGAAAATGATCTAAAGAGGTCATCTTTGCGGTTGATTCACCGTTGATTAAATCGGTAGACGCTCTCTCGGCAAGAAAGGCTTAAACTTGCCACAGTTTAAATAAATAATGTCTGAAGTTGAAATGTTACACGGCAAGCCTAAGAGATAAAGTTTAAGTAATTAGTCGCGTCTCTAAACGATGCAAAAGATTCACATGAGTTGTTTTCATTTATAAACAATCAAACGAAACATGACCGAGAAATTAGGAGGTTGACGTTTAAAATCCATTTTCCAGTAACATGGTAGCACTGATCGAATTAAACTAAGCATGCGGTATTTTAATAAGAGCGAAAATTGTCAATGATTACTGTTTACTGCTTAGACACACCATTTGAATCGTTTACATCGCTGAAAATCATAAAAATAAAAAACTTCGCAGGAAATACGCCCAGCTTCAGTGCTCCCGATGGGTGAGTGTAGACCAGGGGTGCCCAACCGGCGGCTCCGGAGCCGCATGCGGCTCACTGAGGGTTGATATGCGGCTCTTTGAAACTTTGGCTTCCGGAGATACACTTTGAGATTATTAGGTAATTGTCGAAGTCAAAAAATAACAGAAGTCCCACTGAACAACTTTTTGTTTATTATTATTATTATATGCTACAGCAGCTATCTTTAGTGTCAAATATATTTTATCAGATCATCACAAGTTACTGTGAATCTTTGATGATGTCCATTGCAGCATTGTGGCTACTACTCGGGCACAGGTTGGCCACACCTTGGGAAAGAGGAACCGACCGAATCTAATTAGCCATTCATTCAAGAAACGCAGAAAATATATGAAAAACTGCATTTAAAACTTAAGGGCGAAAGCCTTGCAGACGGACAGAAATACCTAAATCCCTCGTGATGACTCACACCAGGAGGGACAATAATTTTTTAGTGGCAATGACGATTTAAAAAAGTAATCTCAACTAGCGCTTCTAGCGCGGATAAATCAAACGGAAGCCATTAAAAAAAAAAAGTAACGACATAGGTAACGTTCGTTTGGCAACAATTGACTTTCCCCCTCCGCCGACCAATCCCGCCATTTTTTGCGGGGATTGAAGCCGCCGCCTCCGCAAAAGCGGATCGGAAAACAATGATAAATACCGTCAGAAAGAGAGAGGGAGAGAGAGAGAGAGAGAGGCAGGAGATTTCGCAAAGGGGAGAAATAACGAGCAGGAGGAAAAATCTCCCAGAGCCTCCCCTTCTTTCCCCCTACATCCCCTCCCTCTCTCCTTCCCCTCCCTCCCTTCCCTCTCTCCCTCCCTCTCTCCCTCCCTCCCTTTCCTTCCTCTCTCCCTCCCTCCCTCCCTCCCTTCCCTTTCTCCCTCCCTTCCCTTTCTCCCTCCCCCGCTCTCTCTCCCTTTCCTCCCCTCTCTCTCTCCCTTCCCTCCTCTCTCCCTCCCCTCCCTCTCTCTCCTCCGAGCGCTAATAAATGCAACCAATGCGAACTAAACAGGGGGGGTTGGGAGAGAAATGGATGGGAAGGGGCTGTGCTTTAAAGAGATAGGAAAAATCCGCGAGATGTGCCAGCCAGGCACAAATAACTCATTGTATTTTGTTCAGCATAAAAAAGGCATCCCCCCGGCGAATGAACGTGTGGAATTTCATATGGTCGTCAAAGGAATAAAATAGGTGCGATGAATTCCAAGCACTAATTTTTGCGTCTCCCTCGCGGTTTAAATAAAAAATTTACGATTAGATTACCTGGGTAAAAGTTTGAGTTATACTGTGCTCGTACTCGGAGGCAACAATTTAGCAATAATTGGTTCAAATGGCTTTTAGTTTTGTCAAAGATCGATTGTAATAAGAGATCGGTGAATTACGGCTGAAAATTCTATGCTTACAGCTAAAACTGACTTATATTTTACTAGAGCGCTGTGAGCTATCTTTATTATAGTTCAGCAATTAACAAAATAAGCCAAGTGAATATTTTCATATATGCACGCAATAGTTTGGTTAGAGTGTCAGATTGATTTTTAATCAGCTATAATAAAAAAATACATCAACTTATTATGATGCGCATTTAAAGTCGGTTGCTATGACGCATCGTATGTTGTTTTATGACAATCTTCTACACGAAAAATGTTTTTTTTTTCACCCATAAGACGAGCTGGTTAGTTCCCTGTTGAATTTATTATCAACGTGGTAATTTCAATTCTACTTACTTCTGCTCTACAAATCTCGAGGTGGAAAAAACGTGACGAGAAGTTGCGTGATGACCTTAGTGGATGAATTTATCCTCAGCAAAAAGATCTGCAAATGTTTTTTCCCCGCCAGCTTAATTAGATTGAGTACTTGGGGGCCTCATTCGAAAAATATATTAAATGCCTTCGGCAATGAAAATAAACTTCGTTCTCTTGGTCGTCAGCGAAAGCTCAATTACAAATGGTCCGTATCTCAATTTAGAGCTTTTCAAAACAGTTGTATCGCATTTTGTATACATCCCGGTCTGTTTTTCTAGCTGAGTAACCCGTGTTTGTTTATAATCCAGCGATCGAATGAATGGACGAACCGAGTGATTTTTGAATTAAATTTTTTTAAACAAATGTAAAGCGTTTAAGCTTATCTCGTGAGAAATGTAAAGTTCCTGTAAAAAAACGAGACGAATGGATTGTTGGTTCGATTTGATCGCAAGATAAAATGAAAAGAGGAAAAAAGTGTTACGCGACGGGAATTGTGTCAGGAAACAAAGATACAGACTAGCCATATCGAAAAGGGAAAGATTCCGCGAGTGGACTCTCGAGATGCGAACAATTGAAGTTCGTATACGCGTGTTTATCATTACTTTCTCAAAACTAATCGACTAAACATAAAAAAGTCGTAAATGAATCTGACTTATTTTGATGTTTACGTCGGGAGACCGTAGAATTCATTCTTATTTTTTTGTGATGACGAGGTCGTTAAACCGTGAATTAGATAAGGCTCTCTTGAAATAATCAACGGCATTGAAAATAACAAACGACGAGCGATTGAGCGCAGAAAAGATGCGATAAAAAAGGGGCTTGAAGCTTTCGGTCGTTAAGGAAGAAAGGAAACGTTTGAAAGAGAGGCACTCGCTAGGTCTGCTGCACAAAAAAGTAAACATGAAGTTTTATTTGCAGCTTTCACGCGCTATATTCAACGAAATACGAAAGATAGCGAGAGAGAGAGAAGGCAACTTATTACACTTTCACAGCAGTGCACTCTTATTTTCGGGTTCTTTTCCTCCGTTATATCAGATAAAATGGGTTAAACAGAGCGATCTCGAATTATCGCCAAGGATAAAGGTTTTTACGATTGTAATTCACTGCCAGTGGTGTAACGTTGTGGAACTGCATTATAACAAAATAAGGAACGCAACTATTTTCTGCGATTGGTTGAAATGGATTTATTTCCGCTGTCGCATTTAACAAATCTCACGTCACACGTACATACATTAATGCATAAACGCGAACACGCGCACGCGCTTTCACCTTCGCGGAATACTTTTCTGCACGGAATTTATTACCGTCGGCAAAGCCAAGGAGAGAAATATTTTTCGTAAAACGAGCCCACACCCTGAAATGGACAAGTGATCTATTCATAAAAATAAATGTTTTTACGCTCCTTTGAGTTCCTGCGCTGCCGTTCGACTAGAGACGGTATTTATTTTTTATTTTCTTTGAAGGAGCAAGCATAGCTGCATTTAAAAACACCGCTGTCATCGTCAAACCTTTTCTGATTGAGATTCTGGTTGAAGGCTTCCACTAAATGCCTCAAGATTCAAACTTCTCCGTCAAAACCTTTCTCTGTCCCGATATTGGAAAGACATTTCATCGAATTCACCTTATATCACGGATATCAAACGCGCGGCCCACCGGCTCAATCCAGTGCGAACTAATTGCTTTGATCTTACCGTAAAAAGGCGGAAGAGAGAGAGAGTGTACGAGACGATCATGGTGCAACAATAAGATGAGAAACAATACAAAACTTTTAATATTTAGGAGTTGTATGGTAGATATTTTATAATTCAAATATTTACCATTTTGATTCGTAAGTTTTTAAGTCTGAACAAAGTGCTATTACGACTTTCTTTCGATTTTAAGAATCCATTCTAAAGTTATTGGAAGAACCTTGATTAAAATTCCGTTATTTCATATCTCCATCGCAGGTATCGTTAATAATACGAAATGGCTTTTCTTTTCCAGATCTCAGAATATATTCGACCCAAATACTTCCGTGAAATTGGTAATTCAGTCTAAAAAAATTACCGTAGACAGAGAAACCTATGGAGCGATGAGTCATCCAATCCTCGCATCGACGTCACGTTCCTTCACCAGTTCAACCTATTCTCCCCTAAGTAGTCAGGAACACCTTTACACACCGTGTAGTACAAGGAGGTCAGACGTACAAGATTCAGTACATCCTTACCGAAGGACGACGGATTTTTAAAGCTGCGAAGCGGCACATTGCATTGCCTCGATTCATAATCGCATGAAATTACGAAATATTTAATCGGCGAGCGTCGAGGCGAGAATAGGTCAGCCGTTTCATCTCTCGTGCATCGAAAAGCATAATGCAACGAGTTATGTATTCACGCCCACGGCGAACTCGCATTCACAAGGACCAGCGACACTCGAGTTTTATTTTATCTTTTTAACCGAGGAAAGCTCTGGATATAGCTACCACCTTCCTTCTTCCGAAAACGCCTTCTTCCCCCCTCAAGTGACGGGCGAAAAACTCATCCCATCTCTTTCACCTTGTTCGGAGGTGGCCCAGCTCGTCGGGAGCGCGAGATTACCAAATAGGTTAAATAAAAGATCGGATCGGGAACACCGCTCCCAGCGTTGAATAACATTATTCGGAAGGACGAACAGAGGCGAGGCGCGACCCAAATCACGAGCGAGCGTGCGGACGACGGAGTCATCTCGCCGGGGCTGTTGGAAAAAATGCGAGGGGTCAAGGCGTATATAAGCCGGCCGGCGTGCGCTCCTTGGGCTTAAGGATGCAGTTATAGAGGCAGGACATGAAACCAGTTTATCGTTCAGCGACGGAATGGAGATCACAGCTAGATCGAAAGAAAAAAACGGAAGCGAAACTCGGAGATGGATTTTGCCACCAGAAATAGAAACTCCTCTCTCCGTTCTACTTCCCTTACGCATGGGTTCGATAAAATGATTTTTTCGATCTAGAATGGAGTTGTGAACGCCAAAAAAACGACCAAAAAAGTCCTAATAGCACCGTATGAGCCTCGCACCAAGTTATGGATGCCAGCAGTAAGCGGGGAATCATGAAGCGAAACGAGGCTTTGCCATTATTGATTTCATGAGGATAAAAAAGGCCACTTCGAAACAACCAATATGTATCGCGATTCCTTTCTCTTTTGAATCCAGGATAAGTGCACAATCTGTTTATTGGCAACGCCGACGAAAGATAGGCGCTAAATTCGCGAGTGCTGTGGAAATAAAAAAATTACTCCAAATTCGACCACCCAAACATGCTCCTCGTAAAAGAATTATACCTGGAGGTGTTGGGAAGTTGGCTGAACAACGAATACTTCCGAAACGGTTGAAGTAATTTTAAAGACTTCGAAACACGTCCAATGTCTACGCTGAATCGAACGCCGGCACGCGGAAGACTCTAAGCAAATGTTATTTATTTTTCCCCTATATGTGGCACTTAGGCTGAACGCCAGATGGTGACAATTTAAAGAAGTATGTAACAAAAAATACGACTTTTACACTTATACTGAGAGGGTGAAAGTGAAAAGGTTCGAGACAGTAACAGTGAAAGAAGACATTTAGAGGAGCCTTAATGACGAATCCGATGGCCGTGAGACCGATTTCCGCGTTTTTTTATCGGGTCGCTCTCGCGAGTGACTTCGCTCGCGCGTATGAAAGAGACAACAGTTTCGATAACTTTCCCCTCCGGAATGGCTGGAAACTTTGAAAACTTTCATGAAAGTGACGAGCAAATGAAAGTAGTAATCAGGGAAACATGTAAGAAATGGAAACGGCGATACTACACAAAAATAATTTCAATACATTTTTTAGCCACTAGAGGCCTCCCTTTCAGGCTGGCTCCATTCCAAGACGAGATTTATTTCGCGGTCAACGTCGAGGGATGGTGACGTTGGACGAGGAGAAGATATGAGGAGATCCCTATTGTTGGAGCCGTTGTCATCGAGATGACATTACGATTTCCTAAATTTTCCCTCTTCGCGACCTGACATCCCACTTGTAAAAAAATAAACAGTTGAAGGATCCATGTTTATATTCGCCGCCTTTCATTTCGTGACGGACAAACAACGAGATTTTCGTTTCGACGTGCAATGAATCCAGGAAAAAACGACGACTTCCATTGTGCGTGCACCGCTTGCATTTTTTTAAAAACATTCCGATGACAGTGACGGGATTTTTCACGTTCTTAAAAAAAACAACAAAAAATGGGGGTCCAACGACTGGCATTTGTTTTACTTATGATATTATGTCTCCATTTCTGGGCCATTTCACGTAAGGGACCATTAGGTCGGGAGGATGAGAAGGAGGTTAAGGGAGTATGGGAGAGGGAGAAGATCGAAAGCCAACAATGAAAGGGGTTGCCTGGGGTGGCGAATTGCCATTGGAAATGCGGGGCGAATTCTGCCCCACCATCGATCCCCATTGCCGCCTCCTCCTTTTCCCCGCCCACCCACACCTCTCTCTCACTTCGAGAGGGGCTGGGGGACGTAAAGACGGTCTCTCTGATTGCGCATGCTCAAAGATCATCTCTCCCTCTAACACGGAGGCGGCATCTGTCGCACAACCGTGGAAAAATTTTTAATGACTTTAAAATTGAAACAATTCGATCCGAAATTTATAAACCAAGAAACATTACAAAAAGAAACGGTAGAGATTGCCATAAAAGTTTTTTTTTAAGGCTTAAGACTTTTTTAGGAAATGAGAGAAGTAAGTTGATTTCTGACGGGCAGTTTTAAAAAGCTTTAAAAAATAGCAAAAAGCAAGGAAGGTATTAAAAATATCTAACGAATCTTTGAAAAGAACCATTAAAACAAAAACGAAGAACTTTACAGGAAACCATTGCTAAATTGCGAGTGTTCTGTACGGGTTGTCAGGGAGTGTTTCCGTTGCAAAACGTAATAATAAAGACAAAAAATGGAACCAATTTAGTTCACTTTAAAGTTTTTCTCTATTTAAATGGTTGCAAACTAAGCATTTTCCACCTAAAATTCTCTCAGGTGAATTCAAAATTCAGTTTATCTTTTTAAATATTTAATATGATAAATAAATAATAAGAAATTGACAAGTAGAATCTAAATTTCCCTACACGAGACAAGGGTGTGACTCCCCGCGCCATTTTTATAATTTAATTACTCATTCCTCTGGATTTAATTAATGCGATTTAAGGAAGTATATACGCGTATTCCACGCGAAGAACAAACGAGCGTAGAAAACTAATAAAGACTTTTCGTTCTTCACCCTTGAAACGATTATATATTCCGCAAAGCCATAAAAAGAAGATAAAGCCGTTTCGCACGCCATGAATAATTCACAAGAAACTTTCGTCAAAGAAAAAAAATGGCGCCATCCTTAAAAGAACAGCATTCGATCGAAAACCGACAGCATGAATTTGTTTTTAACAAGGAACCGAAAGAACTCGTCCGAAAAAGGATCCGTACAGCAACAATTTCTTGGGACAAATTTTCCCAACTTAACTTAATAACGAAAATATATGCGACAAATATTAAACACGGCATGAAATCACAGCGTCATGCGATGGAAACCGACTCTGTTATGTGCGTTGAAAACTCGAGATGTAAAGATAAAAAAAAACCATAACAGCAAGCGACCTGACACAAAATTTTTTCCGGGAAGCATCTATCCAAAATATTTTCCTGTAACATGCAAAGCGCCAAGAAGGGAAAGAAGACATAAACTTGAGGATCATGTGGCGCTTTAAAAACCATCTTTCCCAAAGAGAACTCGGGAGGATGAAAGAGAGAGAACAACACCCTCAGTGTTAAGCGGTCGTATTCCAGAAAGAATCCCGTCTCCCCTTCTTGATTCTTTTTCCGAGGGAACGTCACGGGGAAGCTTCGGTTTACAAGTAAGGAGAGAGCGACGGAGGGAGAGAAAGTGAAGGAATTGTACGCGAGAGGGAGAGAAAGAGAGAGAGGAACAGAAAGGAAGGAAGAGAGGGAGAAACAATGGGTGTAAGACGTCATTCATTTCCCAGCAGCCTCCACTTCTTCAACCACCACTTTACCGCGACGGAAACAAGAGAGTGGTACAATTAGTTCGGAACGGGAGGGAGGAGACGAGGAAATAAGAGCAGGGAGGGAGGAGGAGGAAGGGGAGGGAGGGAGGAGGTGGAGGGAGGAGGTGGAGGGAGGAGGAGGAGGGAGGAGGTGGAGGGAGGAGGTGGAGGGAGGAGGGGGAGGGAGTGAGGGAGAGCGATGTTTTTGATGAGTTAAACACTAGGCGGCGAAAAAGAGAAAAAGAGGGAGGAAAGGAAGATAGAAAGAGAGAGGAGAGAGGAAAGAGTCGAGGAGCCCTCTTCGCGCTGAAGAAAAAAGGGGAACGCCGCTGAATGGACGAGCACGCGTCAATTAAGCCGCAGATTAAGTGACTCGAATTGAAGGGGAAAAGGGCGTTTGGGAGAGATTTCTCGCTAAAAAAACGACAAGGATTAAAGTGCACGGCTTAAATAAATGTCTGCTCCTTATATATCTCTCTCTCTCTCTCTGTTTCGCAGAGTTGTACTATTCTGGTTCTCTAGAGTCGTTTCCCATTGAAGATAAAGGTTTACGGAATTTTCACTTTAAATTCCAAAAGATAGCGGCCATTGTGATCCATGAAAGTTTCCATATAATACTGCGTCGTTGGATTGCGATCGCTTGATACACATCAAACCCCGATTTTCCGTGTGCGGGTTAACCGGGCGACTGGAGGTGCTGAATTAATTTAAAATTATCCCTGATAACACATATTCAGAGCTCACCTTTCTAAGTACACATTATTTAGCAAATTTGTGAATTAATTTATATATAAAATGCCATATTCAACGAGCTCGGTTATTTTTACGTAGGAAGTTCATTCTATGCTATACGAATCTAATTATTTAATAAAGTAAAGTGTTTCTACATATATATATATATATATATATATATATATATATATATATATATATATATATATCTTCATTTGGAGAAATTCGGAATGTGAGCGGCTTTGTATGTAAAGCATCTTGCAAATTATTTGAAAAATATTTTAAGGAAGTTTTTCTTTTCAGTTCTCATCCTACGGGTTATATTTGCTTACAAAATTCCCAATTGACACGGATAATGGAGGTTTTACTTCTATCCCATTCTTTAATGCTTGATTTTAAATATGAGAAACTCGAGAAATGTTTCTAGTTCTTTTGCTAGAAAACTAGAAAGACAACGACACATAATAAGAAATTTCAACAAATAAACGAAATAATAAACTTTAAAATAGAATTTTCACTCCATTTATAGAAATACTACGATAAACAGCCTGATTAATTCTTTATTATATTTTCAAAGAAGTAAATATACCTACTAGATATTGCAAGTAAAGGAAGCCCATCGCCTATAAAAAATAGAAATATATGCGCATACTACATACATTACTTGCAATCAAATAAATATAATAGTTTCGGGAATCAAATTATTCTACTAAATCTTTAAGAGCATTCTTCTTCCGAGAAGAAAGAAACACACATGAGTGGGAATGAGGAAGAGAAAGAGAGATACACAAGCAGCAATAGCCACTTAACTAGATCTGAACCCGCGACCTCTTCAAAAAGGAGCCGAAAGCCGACTGAAGAGGAAATTAATCGAATCTCGGATTACAAGAAGACGGTCTCTGGATGAGCTTTTTTTAAAACTCAAACGTAAAGGAAACTCCTCATCGCAAATGAAGTCAACGATCTCCGTGGCGGGGCAAGAGGCGAAAGAACATAATTTTTAAACCCCGCGTACTGAAAAAAACTACGAATTAAGAGCCTTAATACGTTTGCACTCAACACTTAACACTTGACAAAAAAACTCATTCACGGATACGCACAACAATCGTGCAGAAAAGAATAAACATCACTCGTGCCCATCTGGGAAGCTAATTAGACCCGAGAAGATTGGAATTAAAGTCGGAAAGAGGAGTTTACGATAACAATTGGTCCCGCTCTGCCCTCTCCTGAATTTTCTCTATTATTTTACGCGTCGTGAAAAAATACACTCCCGAAACCATCGGACAGAAGAAACAAGAAACTCTCCTTAACCAAAGAAACGCTCGCTTTGACAACCGACTAGGGTTATATCGCTAGTGGAATGGAAGAGGTGTGAAAGGGAGGAGATGCAGGGAGATGGCGAGAGAGAATATGGAAGAGGGAGACAGAGATGGAGGGAGGAGGAAGGAAAAACGACCGTTTCCTCCAACTTAACTGCCTGGGTAGCGAGCGGAAAAGGAAACCGCGAAGCATAACATCATACACGGCGTGTCTAGCATGCACTAGTAATATGCATAGGGGAAAGGGAAATACGTGACGCAGGGGATGGAGGAGAGAGCGTGAGGAGGGAAGTGTAACTACGTTAGACAGGGAGATTGGGAAAGAGATGGGAGAGGGGGTGGGGTAGGAAGAATGTGGATAGGGAGAAATGGAAAGAAAGAGAGAGGGCGGGAGAGAGGGAGGGAGAGAGGGAGGGAGAGAGGGAGGGAGAGAGGGAGGGAGAGAGGGAGGGAGAGAGGGAGGGAGAGACGGAGGGAGAGAGGGAGGGAGAGAGGGAGGGAGAGACGGAGGGAGAGGGAGAGAGGGAGAGAGAGAGAGGGAGGGGGAGGGAGAGAGAGAGAGAGAGGGAGGGAGAGAGAGAGAGGGAGAGAGAGAGAGGGAGGGAGAGAGAGGGAGGGAGAGAGAGGAAGAGAGGGAGGGAGAGAGGGAGGGAGAGAGGGAGGAGGGAGGGAGAGAGGGAGGAGGGAGGGAGAGAGGAGGGAGGGAGAGAGGAGGGAGGGAGAGAGGAGGGAGTAAGAGAGGCAGGGAGAGAGGAGAGAGGGAGGGAGAGAGGGAGGGAGAGAGGGAGGGAGAGAGGAGGGAGGGAGAGAGGAGGGAGGGAGAGAGGAGGGAGGGAGAGAGGAGTGAGAGATATGGAGGGAGAGAGGGAGGGAGAAGGAGGAAGGGAGAGGGAGGGAGAGGGAGGAAGGGAGAGGGAGGAAGGGAGAGGGAGGAAGGGAGAGGGAGGAAGGGAGAGGGAGGGAGAGGGAGGAAGGGAGAGGGAGGAAGGGAGAGGGAGGGAGAGGGAGGAAGGGAGAGGGAGGGAGGAAGGGAAATGGAGGGAGGGAGAGGGAGGAAGGGAGAGGGAGGGAGAGGGGTGGAGAGTGAGGGAGGGAAAGAGTGAGGGAGAGGGAGGAAGGGAAAGATTGGCTTGGACGATGCATCCTTATCAATTCCCGTCCAACCGCTCTGCATTTTGTTCTTTCTCTCACCGTTTGTCTATCTGGACCAAAAGCAACCCCCTTACAAACACACACACCCGCATCCCATCCACTTGCCGCACAATCACGTCTGCCGCATAATTTTCTCCATGGGTAGTCTTGCCCCCAGGGGGAGAATCCACGGACTCGTGGCGGATGCAATTTAATTTTTCCGAGTGCTTTTAATTCGCAATGTGAGCATGTGTGTGTGTATACGACCCCTCTTCCCGCTTGCTTTTTAATTGATCAATTGGTCAATGCAACGTTACTATTCATCGCGATAATAGTACCACCATATTGATCACGGGTTGACTGAGGGAATGCAAACCAAATTAGATTCGAAATCCCGTGGCAAAATTAGGTTTCGGGATATCCCGCCGTACCAAGTTAATTCAAATCTCGTCTATCCGGAAACAAATTTCAGAAAGTAATCTCTTTGACGAGTGAATACGTCAAAAATTAAATGAGCCAAATTTATCATCATCTGAAAATTAATACCCTATCGTGTTTAAACAATTGATTTTAATATTTATCTTCAGGAATGTGACAAAAATTTCATGTCGACATTGGTTCAAAATAATTACTTTTCTGTCGCAGCTCTAACTACGTTTACTACCGTATGGGAAATTCTTAATCCATCAAGTATTCCGCGCGATAATTATAAAAGCTACCGATGGTAAAATATATTTTTAAAAACATCCAAGACCTTTATCCCAAATTCAATCGACCGTTATAAGGCTTAGAAACTCAACCGAATTGACGACGAGGTTCTCCGCCAGGATCTCACGAAATCACTTCCTGTGTCACTGCTTAAAAAATCCTGCGGGCAGCCTCAAACTTGACTCGGGCTCGGAAAGCAGCTAATTCAATTAACGCCGAACCTCGCAGACTCTCCTAGACGAAAAACATCCAGAGAAGGAGAACGTTTCGAAAGTTACGAACGAGAACACTCAAGACCCCGAATCTAAAACGACCGCCGGTCGACCTGTTGTCAAGACAATTACAAAATCTATAAAAAAAAACTACCGAGAGGCTATAAAAATCTGAGAAAAGGCTCTCCGACCTTGCTTTTGCGCCTCTACGTCATGCTTTCCGCGTTTTTTAAAAAACAATTCTCAGTACCACTCCGTTTCACATTTTCTCACGCCGTAACGAATAAGAGGCGACACTTATAACAATCCGTCCGCGAATCCAAGGCAACGAGGAAGGACAGCTTTACGCGCGTCAGGCGGCGCAAAACTTAAGACGCCTTTTTTACCTTTCAATATATCGATCGACCGGAATGTTTTTATCGATCCCCACCTTTTATCCTCATTCCGGGTTAGCCCATTTCTATCCCGAGGTGTCCAATCACGGCCCGCAACGGAAGGGCCACATGAACGGGGAAAATAATGAAGAGAGAGAGAGGGAGGAAATGATGAAATGAGTTCTCCGCTCCCTCCATTTCCAGACCTGGCTCACGGGCAATTTTGTAAATTGAGACGCGTCTTTCGAGGGAAAAAAGGAAAATCAAATTCGAACGCCATATTCTATAGGCTTTCCTTCTAAATCTCTCCGTGCCGTTTCGAAATAGGGTTTCTCATCAGGTTAAAGATGGAGAAACGGTTATTTCATTACGTTTGATTAAAAAAGGTATATCACATGTGTGTGCGCGGGTGTGTATATATGTATGTAGTCAGTTTCTCCTATAAACAGGGTGGATATATATATATTTATAAACGAATGCCTGGATCATCTTCAACGAGTGCATGAGTGATGTACGTGCAATCACGTCTTGTAGATTTTTGGAACTATGCACAAACGCTTCTGCAACCATTTGTTGTTTTTCAAACACCGACTGGGCGGGCATTACAAGGAGAATCAGACACCGATCCTCTTTTTTCAAATTTGTTCCGTAAGTTATAAATGGCCAGGCACTTAGAAGGTAGTGTATCAAAGCGGCCCATTTATGGATAACATATTTACACTTTTCCAATAGGTTTTTAGCACAAACTTTCCTTCTTCAAAGTTTTGTTTGCGGGGCATAGGGTTACTGTACCTAGGTATATTGGCTTATTGGCCACCCTGTATAACGCACCAAAAGAACAATTTTTTCAGTGCAACCTAATATTGAATGCGTATCTAATTGAAGTTAACCTTTCATAAAAACTTAAAGAACACACAAGAAAATCGAATTGCTAATAAGAGAGAGGAATAGTCGAATGAAAAAAAAATAGCGGTCGATTTCAGTAAAACGCTCCATCTAGTAATATTGCAAATAGCAAAAAATTAATAACGTTAACTCCAAATTTAGAAAAAAGGTGAATCATTTTCCTTGAGATATTCTACGAAACATTCGTCCGGAAATTCGACCAAAAACTCATCCATGTCGACTGGTGTCCCGCGACGGATAAAAACCAACGCGAGACCCCTTCGAGCAGCTGTTTATTTTCAATACGTCACGTCCTATTTATTATTGATAAAAAAGTAGGATGACAAAAAACAGATCATTTATTCTGACTTAACGTCCTTGACATTAAAAAAAAGTGACCGATTCTCGTGGGCCATTAAAAAGTCAGCGTATATAAATGAGAAGCCATAAAATTCATCGTGTAATCGGTCTCAGAGAAAGAGAGAGAAACAAGAGAACCTTCACGAATTTCGTCATTCGTAATCTTCGAACGGATGCTCCGTTCCAAATAACTCCCGCAATCCGAAAACAAGACTCGAAGAGAAATCTAATCAAACCTGCCCGCAATCCTCTAGCGAGCGGAGAAAGATAATGCGTCCTGGATCTCTCTCTGTCGAGTTGATGATGACCCTAAACCAAAATCGAATGCGAGCGAAGAATCCAGGACGAAAAATGAAGCACAATAACCGACGGCAGATAAGATGCAGTCCCATACGTACGTTGTTTTTCAGATCGCAAAGATCAATAATTTCTGCAGGTGGAATTTTACCTGATTGAAAAATAACTTGCATAACTTTTACAAGAAAACCTTTCGAGGAAGAATCTTAAATAGAAAACATTTTTTTTCCCGAAGTCGACGTGATAAAGGAGTTCCGCCGTTAAGTAGGTCAAACCAAAACCCACAAAAAATTCTAATCGTCGCGGTTTCGCAGTTTCTCACGCAGAGATTGACTGGTACCACATATTTCTACCAGAAGAGTTTGCGGCTATCCAAGGGTAATAAGAAACTGATGCGGAAGCTTTAACTGGATTACCTCTAACAAATGATGCATGCAATTCCGTAGAAATAAAGAAACCGGGTAACCGGCCTTGGCAGAGGGGTGGTTAGCGTGTCTAGCTCCTCAATGCCAGGGTCGCGGGTTGGAATCCAGCCGAGGGCATGGTCGTATGTGCTTGTTGTATATCTATTATAACGCATGTAATTTGGAGAAATCTGTTTGTGTTAAATAAATGATTGATTGATTGAAATCAACTTTAAGTAGTCGTTATCAGTGGTAAATCAACGATCAGTCCATTGCTCCGAAGAGCTTTCATTTTCGCTTTGAGAGAAGGACACGGTTTACTCAACAGTTTAATGTAAACATGAGTCACGTATATGATTCACTTTTGGCTGTTGAGTTTCAGTTTTATACTTCACTGCATCATCTCGTCGTATCTTATCAATCGCTCCGTAATTCGCAATCATCCAAACAAATAAGAGCGATGACTACTCCGAATAAGGCGTTGATCCCTAAGGGGAAATGCAAATCAGAAAGTGCGAGATATTATCACGCATTGCGAGAAAATTAACCATACTGATTAGATGCATCATAAATCGAGAATCATGTTTTATCAAAACAAACCAGTGAGGAATATAAGAGCAAGAAAGAGATCATTCAGGAGGAAAAATAACCTACATTTTCGCTCACCTCCAAGAGAGTAAACAGCAAAATACCCATAAATTTCAGGAATAAAAAAGATACCATAATAACATGATATATCCAGCGCATGTAAACTCAATGGACTGCTAAATTTTCACTATTTTCCTACTTCGGCAGGAATATTTTTTTTTAAATTTCTAACTCTAGAAAGAACAGTCGATCCCTTCGAAGACGGAGAATTACCTAAAGCGCATTTGTCAATTTTTCTCTTCGGTGGAGTGGCTGGGTAATAAAATTCCAGCAGATGGGGGAATCGTATCGAATTCATTCTTCCCGTTTTCTCGTCACGGGGACAACAATGATCGAGAAGGATTCGAACCAGAACACTAAATGGACCGGAGAGGCGCGCCACCCCAATCCCCCATTTATGTTTTCAATAAGAGCGCGAGGAACAACACCGAAATGACAAAGAAAAGAAAAGGTGGAAGTATGGACGATTCTTTAACGACTCCTGACTGCGTATCCTGAAAAGGTCAAAGAGGATAAGGCAGAGTGAAGGTGAAGTACGAAGGAGGTGAAAGAGGAAGAAGGCGAGGGAGAACAGGAAGAAGGCGGTCACTTCCCCACGAATAAGCGGACGGAAAAAAACGCAGAAATTTTCTCGTATATTTTTTTAAAACGGGGGGTATCATTCCTTTCTATATTATCTTCTAAAATGGCCTCACCGTCCCTTCCTTTCTTTCGAAAAAATAAAAAAAAATCAATCCTTACCTTACTCCCTCCTCTATAACAACGCCTCTACAACCAACACGGGGGAGCGAAAGAGGGCGAGAATAAAAAACACCAAACAAACCCTTCGCTAGGAACAGCCTTCCCGGGTTAATCTTTCTCCGTGGGCAAGGTCACTCGAGGGGGAGGAGGTTTGGAAGAGAGGAAAGGAGTGAGAGCGAGAGAGAAGGGGGAGTTGGATACCATTACTGTGTGGACGGGGAGCGCGAGATATCTGCAATGCAGTGGGTCCGGCGGAAGTGAGGTTGGTGGGAGGTAGGAGAAGGGAGGGAGGGAGTGAGAGTTTTGAGAGGCGGAGGGAGGGAGGGGGAGAGAGAGAGGGAGGGAGGGATGGGAGGGAGTGAGTCTCCCACACCGTCTCTCCCTCTGTGGTTCATTCAAAGGAGTCTGGAGAGAGGGAGAGGGTGAGAGAGGGAGGGAGAGAGGGAGAGGGTGAGAGAGAGAGGGATAGACGGAGGGGGGAAAGGGAGGGAGGGAGAGAGGGAGGGAGAGAGGGAGGGAGGGAGGGAGAGAGGGAGGGAGAGAGGGAGGGAGGGAGGGAGAGAGAGAGAGGGAGGAAGAGAGGGAGGGAGAGAGGGAGGGAGAGAGGGAGGGAGAGAGGGAGGGAGAGAGGGAGGGAGAGAGGGAGGGAGAGAGGGAGGGAGAGAGGGAGGGAGAGAGGGAGGGAGAGAGGGAGGGAGAGAGGGAGGGAGAGAGGAGGGAGAGAGGGAGGGAGAGAGGGAGGGGAGAGAGGGAAGGAGAGAGGGAGGGAAGGAGAGAGGGAGGGAGGGAGAGAGGGGAAGAAGAAGAACCTGCAACCGTGAGAGGACGCGGAAGGAAAATGAGGAAATTTACATCTTTAACTCCAAGTTTTATTTCTCTTCCACATCTCACTTGACGCAGACGCGCGCATTTTTGTAAGCTCGTTAAACATTTTAAAAAAATACACCGAAGACGGAAAAAACCTTAAGGAATCAATGAAAATTTGTTTTCGAGAGAGAGAGAGAGAACGTTAACCGCGCCATTAACGATACTTCGAAATATATTACAATTATGGATGAGAGAGAGGGGGTGACACGGCGACGAAACCGAATCTATGGTGGCGTTCGCGACGCCAAAGCTTTGAAGAAAAAATACAGTGGAAAATATTTATTCCTTCTCGGCTACCTGGTAGTATTCTCTCTCTCTTTCGCAGAAGGAGAAGTTAATGTAGGGCAGAAGGCTGGAGAGATGGGAAAAATGGGCGACGAAAACAATTGAGCGAGGAAAAAGCACGAGCGACCGAAAAAAAGATAGGACTTTTTTTCTCTTTCTCTCTCGGGGCGAAAATTGAGAAAAGTTGTTGGAATGAGAAGAATATTCCGAAGGTAATGGGCGTGAGTAGAGACCGAGAGAGAGAGATGAAGAGGGAGAGAAAAAGGAGCGAAATAACGGGATGCTGATAGAGTGGAGAGAGAGAGAAAGGTATAGTGAAAATGGAAAGCTAAAAAAGCTACTCTCGGAAAAGGGGCGAAACATTTTTCCAGGCGAAGAATTTCCCCCGCAAAGAGAAATCCAAAACAAGAGAATGGGCTAGGACAGAGATGGCGAAACCTATGGCACGGCGTGCCAAGGGTGGCACTAGGAACGACTTTGGTTGGCACGCCACAAAATGAAATAAGAAATAAAATGTGCCACTCGCTAATAGAGCGACATGACAAAAATTACCCCAGAAATCTAATAAATGTAGGTATTGAAAGGATGAGAAAGAGAGGCTTCGTTTACCAGAGGTACATACCATCGGTTATAATATGATTACAAGCCGGCGTCCCAATATGCCCCTGGATCAGCAAAACATTTAGTATTTGATATTTTTACTGTATTTTTAATATCTGATAAGTTTTTGTCAAACGGAAGTTGAGACCTTGGATCACTCCGGTCATGTCATACATTACTTAACATACTCGTACTTTACTTCATTTACAATTAAATCGTTTTACATATAATGATTTTTCATGAGACAACTATTTTTTTCTTCTAAATAGAGAGTGTCACCTCCACCAAAGATAACATTATGCATCAATGGAACCTATTTTTCGTTATTTTTTAATATTATTTGTAAAGTCTTGAAGAATTCGATAGATAACGAAAAAACTATATTTCTTACTTTGTTTTCGATATATCATTTGAATCATTTAGTATATATTCCCTCATGAGTGGGAAAAGACATACTATAGGTTATATTCTACGAATAGACACAAGATTTTTTTATGATACTGGCACGTGAAGAGGAAAAATTTCTCTTATTAAGGTAATTTTGGCACGCGAGCTAGCCATCACTGGGCTAGGATAAAGACGCCATCGAAAAATATCTCGGCAAACTACTAACAATTTCGAAACGAGCGCTAAGAATCCCGTCGTGTAATATGTTTTAAATTAATGAAGCCGAATCAAAATACATAATGGATAAAATAAAAGTGGAGATAGGGAAAGGCTTGACGGATGAGAAAATCTGAGAGGGAGGAGAGTATAGAGAGGGGAGGGAGTGAGAGGGGCAAGTGAGGGAGAGAGGGATGGAGAGAGAGGAAGGGAGAGAGAGGGAGAAAGAGAGGGGAGAAAGAGATAGATAGATAGATAGATAGATAATCGTCTTTATTCGGGCGAAATTTAGACCAGAAGGTCCATTCTTACATTTAACCCTAAAGAGAGGGAGAAAGAGAGGGAGAAAGAGAGGGAGAGAGAGGGGGAGAAAGAGAGGGGAGAGAGAGAGGGGAGAGAGAGAGGGAGGGAGAGAAAGAGGGAGGGAGAGATAGAGGGAGAGAGAGGAGAGAGAGGAGAGAGAGAAGGAGAGAGAGGGAGAGAGAGAGGGAGAGAGAGATGGAGAGAGAGAGAGGGAGAGAGTGAGAGAGAGGGAGAGAGAGAGGGAGAGAGAGAGGGAGAGAGAGAGAGAGGAGGGAGAGAGAGAGGGAGAGAGAGAGGGAGAGAGAGAGAGAGAGAGGGAGAGAGAGAGGGAGAGAGAGAGGGAGAGAGAGAGGGAGAGAGAGAGGGAGAGAGAGAGGGAGAGAGAGAGGGAGAGAGAGAGGGAGAGAGAGAGGGAGGGAGAGAGAGAGGAGGGAGGGAGAGAGAGAGAGAGGGAGAGAGAGAGGGAGGGAGGGAGAGAGAGAGAGGGAGAGAGAGGGAGGGAGAGGGAGGGAGAGAGAGGGAGAGAGAGGGAGAGAGGGAGAGAGAAGGAGGGAGAGGGAGGGAGGGAGAGGGAGGGAGAGGGAGGGAGGGATAGGGAGGGAGGGAGAGGGAGGGAGGGAGAGGGAGGGAGGGATAGGGAGGGAGGGATAGGGAGGGAGGGAGAGGGAGGGAGAGAGAGGGAGGGAGAGAGAGGGGGGGAGAGAGAGGAGGGAGGAGAGAGAGAGGGAGAGAGAGAGAGGGAGAGAGAGAGGGAGAGAGAGAGGGAGGGAGGGAGGGAGAGGAGAGTGGGGAGAGAGAGAGAGGGAGAGAGAGAAGGACACTGACCTACATAAATACATTAGCGTGCGACTTTCTTGCTGCGGGGTTCATTTCATGCATGACCCACTCGCAACATTCCTCCGCCCCGTGTCTCTCATTCTTTCCCACTCTGCTTCTTTAATTTATACATATATCTCCTCTCTTTCCCTCTCTTCACCTCCTTCCTCCTCGATTCTTGTTTCGGAGCTCATGATTAATTCAGACCCCAGGGGTTGCCAAGCATTTAAATTAAAAAAAATGGTGTAAGACGCTGCGGGAAATAGTGAATTAAATGAATGTAGGAGATTATGTATCGAAAAAACAATTTGAGATCGACCTATTTCCGCGTCGAGATTTTTCGGAGAGATCGAATCGAATATATCGATTCAATATTTGGTGATGCCTTTTATTATA